>JAEIFS010000610.1:0-126882 GCA_018904165.1 Zaprionus camerounensis
AACTAGAGTAGAGTAGTTGTCCGATTCCAAAACGAATATTTCCTCGTACTTCAAATTTTGTTCAAGAATGCCGGGCGGGTTAACCGATGCCATGGCAGGACTAGGTATTGCCGGTGGCCCCAGTCAAGCGGCTGATAACAGACAACCGGGGACCAGCACCCCTACTACTACCCCTGAATTAAAAAGTGTAATTATGGGCCTAATTAGAGAAACACTAGAGAGCGAAAAAAATGTTCAGCCCGAATTTTGGACACGAAAATTTTAGGGACATTCCACTAGTAGGACCCAGGACAGGCGAAGAACGCGGGGGTACCAGAATTAACGAAACTTATTAAGGAATTTTCGGGAGACAGATCCACTTTTAATTCATGGAAAAAGAACGTCGACCGCGTAATGGCTATCTATGAAGGACAAGAAGAATCTTAGAAATTCTATTTGATGACCTTAGCTGTACGTACCAAGGTGGTTGGTGAAGCAGACGCGGTTCTAGAATCGTATAATACGCCAATGAATTGGAAAGCGATTTCAAAGTGTCTTACGGCACACTATGCTGATAAACGAGATCTAAAAACTCTCGAGTATCAGATGTTCTCGCTAAGCCAAGGCCGTATGTCCACATCCGAATTCTACCAAGCTGTGTATCATCAGCTCTCATTGATTTTGAATCAAATCGGTGCCCATGAGGAGTCACCAGAAGTTATCAGAGCGTTAACCAATAACTACCGAGGCAAGGCACTTGACACATTCGTGAGAGGCCTTAATGGCGACTTGCCACTCCTATTAGCCATAAAGGAACCAAAAGATCTGAGCCACGCATTGCATTTGTGTGGTCTAGTAGAGAACCAAGAGCAAAGAAACTCATTTGCACCGAGGATTAGACAACAACCCCCACCTGTACCGCCAAGACAAATGACTAGATTAGTGACCCAAAGACCTTTACAGAACGCCAGTTCTACGCAATGGAGGAACTTTGACCCACGACTCTATCACACCTCAAGACCAGCAATATACCAACATTCAATGCCTCCAACCGGTGCTAATCAAAATACTGCACCCCAGCCCTATAGACCGCCACAAAACTCCTATATCCCATACCAAATGCAATTACCCACACAAGGCCAACAGCAAGTAGCACCTCCCCGACCATACGTACCGAAACCATACCCAAAACCGGTACCCATGGAGGTTGATCACTCTGTCCGATCGAAACAAATCGACCACATGAACAGACCACAGGATAACGAATTAGCTGGGAAACGCCCCCCTCCTCAAGGCCAGTCTGGTCCCGTGTCTAAATACCAGAGGCATTTTCACGTTACCACTGGAGAGCCAGAATTAGACAGGGAATCCGAGTATGAAATGCCATACCCACCGGAAATGTCCGAGCAAGCCTATTACGAGTATGTCGAACAGCAAGGGGCAGCGGAGTTAACGAGCGTCTTAACAGAGGAGAATGAACAGGAGTATGCCACCGTGTCCGTGGATATAGCCGAACTCAATTTTTTAGACTAAATAGTTCTTCGTTACCTTACATCAATTGTGGTACGAAGGACGGAAAGACTTTCAAATTCTTAATAGATACAGGATCCAACCAAAACTACATACAAACAAATCTAGTAACAAATCCTAAGTCGAATGAACACCCTTTCTATGCAAACTCTGTGGGCGGTCAAACAAAGATCACCCACCATACCTTCCTTCACCTGTTCAACAAAGATCATACCCCAATAAGATTTTTTTTGCTCCCCACTCTCAAAACATTCCATGGTATAATAGGAAACGACACTTTAAAGCAGATAGAACTCATGGATTCAATAATCAAGAAACACGCCGAATTATTCGCTGAACCCGACGAAAAACTAACATACACTACCCAAGTAGAAGGAGAGATAAGAACTTCATCGGATTTACCGGTGTATAGCAAACATTACCCATACCCTGCCTCATTGAGACCAGAGGTCGAAAAACAAATGAACCAATTGTTACTAGATGGCATCGTAAGACCTTCACGGTCACCATATAACGCTCCAGTATGGATAGTCCCAAAAAAAAACGATGCGTCTGGAGAGAGGAAGTATAGGATAGTCATAGATTATCGAAAACTGAACTCTGTCACTATTTCGGATAGGTACCCTATCCCTGAGATCGGAGAAATAATCGCACAATTAGGCGACAACAAATATTTCTCAGTTTTAGATCTAAAAAGTGGGTTCCATCAGATCCCCTTAAAACCAAAGGACATAGAAAAGACGGCATTTTCAATAGACGGTGAGAGAGAGGTTCCAGAGAGCGTTGGATGATATTCTACGAGACCACATAGGAAAACCAGTAAGAAAAGCAACAGTCGCGCGGCACGCGACAGTGGGATACCCTTCAACCTATGTTCCTATGTATGTAGACATATACATATGCACATACTTTGAAATTATTCTCGACAGATGGCGCTCGCGCTTCGCGCTCGCCCGCCTCCCTTGTTAGCTGACACAAGCACTTGGTTTTATGCACATACTTTCTTAAATAACTTCTGTCTTTATTGACCGATCGGATTACAATTTCGAGAATACGTAGATATTTTAATGAGCTTTTGTATATGTTAAAGTCAGAAAGCTGTACCTTTAATACAGCGCTTATAAATTAAGTTCAAAAATTAAATTATTAATTTGCGGGGGCGGTGGGCGTGGCACCCAACATTTGAAATAAACTTGATCTGCGCCGGCTACACAGAAATGTTCATGCCAAATTTGGTAACTCTAGCTCTTATAATAGCTGAGATCTGTGTGTTCATCAGGTCATCCATACATCCGGACATCCGGACAGACAGACAGACATGGCTCAATCGACTCGGCTAGTGATCCTGAGCAAGAATATATATACTTTATGGGGTCTACTACGCCTCCTTCTGCCTGTTACATACATTTGCACAAAGTTAGTATACCCTTTTTTGACCATTTTCAATGGTCGAAGGGTATAAATACCTAACTTCGAAAGAAAATTTATATAAACAACCGAAGAAGACAGCAGTAATTTAATCGGATTGTCCGAAAAACCCATTAATTGTTTCAAAAGACAAATAATATTTTCAAATGACCCCAAGAGAAACTTATTTCAAAAAAACAAATCAATTCATAAGACTAAAAAACTTTTCGGGAAACTTACCCAAACCGCCAACTTCTTATTCAAAATTGAATAAACGAATGCCAAATATGTAACTTGGCAAAACCTGAACATCGCGATATAAAAATACCCATGAAAGTTACACCCGAACCTGAACATTGTCGGGATAAATTTGTAATAGACATTTACTCATCCGAGAAAAACCATTATCTAAGTTGCATGGACATCTATTCCACGTTCACTGCACTCGAATTAATAAGAACAAAAGATTGGATAGAGTGTAAAAATGCTCTTATGCGCATATTCAACCAATTAGGCAAACCAAGGCTACTAAAAGCAGATAGCGATAAGCACCATATTCGAAACATTAAGTAAGGCCAACATGAAAGTCCAAATAGATAAGTGCGAATTCTTCAAAGAAGAAGTCGACTTCCTAGGGTTCACTATTTCTAAGCATGGCGTTAAAACAAATCCCGTAAAAGTGAAAACAATTGAAAATTTGCCGGCTCCAAAAACCTTAAGGGAGTTACGGTCATTCCTGGGATTAGCCAGCTACTATAGAAGATTCATTGGCGACTTCGCGAAGTTAGCCAAACCACTCACAAGTCTACTTAGAGGCGAAAACGGACGTGCATCAATAAACATCTCTAACAAAACTAAAATAGAATTAGATAAAGAAGCACTAGATGCGTTCAGCAAAATAAGACGAACTTTAGCATCTCAAGATGTCATCCTGTCCTACCCCAACTTCAGCAAAGAGTTCCAACTAACTACCGACGCATCAAACTACGCTATCGGTGCAGTCCTTGAACAAGATTCTCGACCCATCACCTTTATTTCCCGCACTCTAACGAAAACCGAAGAAAACTATGCTGCAAATGAAAAAGAAATGTTAGCAATAGTATGGGCTCTTCAGAGTTTGCGTATGTACCTGTACGGTACTACCAAGGTGGTGATATACACCGACCATCAACCCCTAACCTTTGCCCTGAGCGCAAAAAATAACAATGCGAAACTGAAACGCTGGAAGAGCCGCCTAGAAGAGTACAACCACGATCTTAGATACAAACCAGGCACCTCCAATGTGGTGGCAGACGCCCTGTCTAGAATTCCAGTAGGGACGCAAGTGAATTCCACAACAGCCACAATTCACAGCGATCAGAGCTCTTCCCATAACTTGATCCCAGTAGAAGATGTACCGATCAACGTTTTCAAAAACCAGTTACTACTGCTAACCTCAAAGGAGGAGTCTGATGAATTCTCCATACCCTTCCCCACTTACCATCGACATATCGTCAAGAGGAAAGAGTATTCAGAAGAAGAGCTAATTCGGATCCTAAAGGATCGATTAGATCCAAAACTTGTAAATGGTTTATTTACCGCAGAAAGAATCATGGGAAAAATACAGAACATCTATCCGATTCATTTCAGTGGGTATAAGGTCAGGTACACGCAAAAACAGGTGAGAGACATAACTGAGAAAGACGAACAGGACGACATAGTAGCGAAAGAACACATGAGGGCACATAGGAACGCAGCGGAAAACAAATTACAAATAATAAGCAAGTTCTTCTTCCCAAGCCTCCGAAAAAAAAACTGAAGCAACAGCGAAGGCATGCGAAACTTGTATGACAGACACCCGAACAACGGAGAAATGCAACCAACTCCCATACCTACTTATCCCGGCCAGGTTATCCATATAGACATTTACACCACACAAAAGCAATTGGTACTCACAGCCATATACAAATTTTCGAAATACGCCCAAATTAAAATGCTAAAATCAAAAGCCTCAGAAGACCTGAAACACCCGTTAAGGGAAATAATGATAGCCTTCGGTATGCCTAAGTTGATCGTTATGGACAACGAGAAAGCATTTAACTCCGCCAGCATAAAATTTTTGCTGCAAGAACAGCTAAAAGCATCTGTCTATACGACACCACCTTATTCCTCCACCAGCAACGGTCAAGTCGAGAGATTCCACTCGACTCTAACAGAAATTATGAGGTGTTTAAGCAAAGACTCTGGCACGGCCACATTCGAAGAAATAATCTTCAAAGCCGTTCAACGGACCATAATGATCACGAAATAATTACAAACAAAATAAATGAACAATTAGAAAACAATAACAAACAGATTGTAATAAACATAGTATTAAACGACACACTAAACCAAATCACTCAAATAACAAACACAATCATAAAAACAGGAAAAGATAACCCAGAATTCAAAAACCAAAAAATCACCACACTAGAATATAAGATCCACGCCTTTAAAGAAGAACTAAATAACCTAATTTACGCAATAGACTGGGCGAAAACTAATACCATAAACTCATTAATTCTGTCAGAGGTAGAAATAAAGAAAATTACTAATATCCTAGAAACAGAAGATATACTATTTATAAACCCAGAAGAATTATTAGAATTCTCTAAAATAAAAATAGCGACTAACAATAAAAACATTCTATACATGATCAATATCCCATTAATTGCAAATAAGTTATGTGTCCCAATGTTACTAAAAACTGTAAAAGTAGGAGATATAATAAACGATATAAAATTCGAAAATATAGTAAGATGCAATCAGCAAATTCTAGGAATGAAAGAACCATGCGAAACACACAATGACAAGATAATTTGTAATAGAAATAATTTAGTAGATTTAAGCGACGATAAATGTATCACTCACTTGTTAAAAAACCAAATACCACAATGTAAAATAATAAATAGCCAACACGTACCTAACCATGAAGAGCTGTTCACCGGCACGCTCCTGTTAAACGACTTCGTGGGAACAATCGAAATAGACATGGAAAAGATGGACCTGAAGGGGACGTTCCTCATACAGTTTGAAAATGCAACTATAAGAGTTGGAGATGACACCTATATCTCAAAGACCATGACTCCCGTCGAAGCGACACCACCTCTGTTGCAACTAATGGCAGAAAAAACAAAAGTAGATGAAGTATTATCTCTACAAATGTTAAAGGAAGTCAATATAAACAATACAAGGAAGCTGGAACGATTGAACGGAAGTCACAACATCAGCATAACAGCCAACCTCACAATGTCAGCAACACTTATAGTTCTGCTGGTAGTTCTGCTAGCACGATTCATAATCAGAAGGAAAAGTCGCCAGGTAACCCTCAAGGTGACCAACGAAGAAACAGCAGCCCCTAAAGAAGACCCTAAGCCAACCACAACACAAAAGAGGTTATACATCGCGACGGAGGACGTCCGCGTTTAAAGGGGGAGGAGTTAACAACACTTTTGCTGCACAACAACAAGAAGCGCAACCGGCTCTCACGGGGCAAGGTTACATAAACAACGTGCACTTGGTCAGCGTTCAGAAAACCGTGGGACTACTGGCCAGCGTAGCCTAAACATCCGCCACGTGCGCTTGGTCAGCAAATTCCAAGCCGCGGCCAACTGCAGGAACCCGACTGCACCAGCGACAACAGCGGCAGCGACAACAGCGGCAGCGACAACACCGGCAGAGACAACAGCGGCAGCGACAACAGCGGCAGCGACAACAGCGGCAGCGACAACAGCGGCTCTCAACAACAGCAGCTTTCTTATGATAAACTCTTTTTGTATAAAATTAGTCTAAAACCACAACCGAAAGAATAAAGACATATTATTTTTTGAACTTTTAATCAAATCAAGATTTAATTTATATATAGTTTATGGGGTCGAAGATGCCTCCTTCTGCCTGTTACGCACATTTCCGTTCCGACAAACACAATAGTCCATGAATTTTTTTAAAATCCATGGCCTAAAAATTTGGCGGAGATAAATTTTATACAGTGTTCGACGATACGCGCAATTTGAATTAACGAACAGAAGAAGAAGAACGCATAGACAAAGCAGAAGCGAAGTGTCGCAACCATTAGACTGAGCGAGAGGGCAATAGGTATATGTATGCAGTTCTAGCGCATACAAAAATTTATTTCATGTGCTTCTTGTTGATTTTTTGGCACTAGCCAGAGTTATTCAGTGGCTGAGTGGATTACGTATGTCTCGGACTGTAAGGACCACTATGTTGACCGTGTTTCGGAGTTCGATTGCTACCGCGATCGGCATGTGAAAGTTTTTTTTTTTCATTATTTTTCATTAAAATATTTTAAAAGCTCATTGAAAAGGGGCGGCGGCGGTAGCCGGTTTTTTTTAAGTTTTTGGTACGCAATATATGTAATTAGAACTTAGTTTTCTTTCGTTGGTACACAACAGCAACTCCAAATCTAATTGTATTGTACATATTGTAAGGATGTTTTCTCAGTCTCGCCAGGGTCTTTACAGAAAATTTATATAAAACTAGGACTATCATGACTTTAGTAAGAGAAGAGCTACTAGTTGGTCATACCCTACTGGGGTATTACAGAGTATAGGGGACACACGTGGTCTATGTTACGCATGTGTACTCGCTGGAAAAGTGGATCTCCACATGGGTCCTACCATCACGTGGTCCGTTGGTAACTCACGTGCACGTGTCGCGTGTCGCGCGTGCCTGGCTGGCTGCTCGTCGTGAGAAAACGCACGCGGCCGCGGGTACTTTCGCTTGCACTCCCCTTAGTCGCTCGTCGGTGTATTCCACCATCCGCAACTAGGTAAAGTGTACGCTCACGCACCTCGCTTGCCACCTATCGCCCACTCACGCCGCCTCTCACGGTCGGTCGTTGGTCGTGCAGAGCGCCCGTGACCGCAGGTGCTCTCGCCTGTACCCCACGAGCCGCTCAGTGGTGTATTCCACCACGCCGCAGACTCATTAAAGTACACGCTCACACACCACTTGCCAACTGGCGTCTCACTCACGACTCACGATCGGCCGCTGGTCGTGCTAAAATGCCCGTGACCGCAGGTAGCTTCGCCTGTACTCCCACAAGTCGCTCGATGGTGTATTCCACCACACCGCCACTCGTTGGAGCACACGCTCACACACCCACTCGTCAACTGACGTTCACTCACGACACGAACTGTTCGTGTGTACGCCCAGAATCGCTTACTGGCCAGCGGAGCACCGGCATACCAGAAAGCGCGACTTTGTTTTGTCACGAGTTGACTCCTCTGTTGATAAATACTGATATCTTTTATTCAGTTGTCTAGCACAATCTTCCCAGGATGGCAGCGTATCATAGTCAAGCTGCTCTTCAAAACGAGATTTGGTACCATGGTCTACCTTTGCCATGACCATGTGAATTATCATTGCATTAGCAATGTCTCTGTCGTTTCCTAACGACGACAACGAAGCATAAATAGCAGACACCGTATCTATGATCGATCTCAAACTCGATGCAGATGGTTTTGTCATGCTAGGTATGTCAAACAATTGCGAAACAGTATCAAAGAATATAAGACATTTGTTGTCATATACTGCCTTGAGAGTAGCGAGGGCCTTTGGATAGTTACAATCCGTTAATTGATATGGCTTAACTACCCCCAATGCTTCATCGGACAAACACGAAACTAAATGGTTGAACTTTTCGACGTTTGACAAGGAATTGTCATTGTCGACCAAACTTTCAAATAGGCAGATAAAATTTTTGTATTCCGAGTGTTTGCCGTCAAATCTGGGCAAACGCATTTTCGGCAGTTGGGATCGCTGGCTCGAAACTATGGAGCAATTGTGCTCAATTATTGGCTCTGGCGTTGCCTTTGATGCATTTATATATAACGCCTTTGTGATGACACACAAATCTTCTAATGGCCCTCTAGAGTCATTCTGAGGGTTTAAATTATCTAACTCAGCCTGTATATTCATCGCCTTTTCAATGTAACCGTCTAAAAGTTCTAAACGGCACGCTAACTCTGTTTTATCAGACGAAATGGTCTTTGATTTAATTGCTGTTTGCATACGGGAGATGTCAGCACTAACCCTATCAAATCTTTGCAAACACAGCGATAATTTTGCAGCTGTTTTGCTGACTTGTGGCTTTTCACGCAACCTATGCGTTGTGTGAGCAAACAACGAAAGTGATCCAAGCGATCCAAAGTAAGGCAAGCTAACGTTTACTGTAACTACGTTTGTAGGCAGCAATGTAAAATGCGGGGTGCGGGGTAAGCTATTCTAACGAACGAATATATACACACGCACTCTAAGTGGTATGTATATCAAACAAACGAAACAAGCGAGAAGAGTATAAAATCAAAGTTCGCTGACACTACGTTTGTAGACAGCTGTAAAATATGCGGGGTGCGGGGTAACAAAATGCAAGCGGCGGCAAATGCAAGCGACGCCGAATGCAAGCGAGATCGAAAACGAACAAAGAAAATTGAGAGCGCAAGCAATCAAAGAGAATATGTATGTAGGTGTGTATGTGCAAACGCAAATATGTATGTGCGTATAACTTTATGTATTAACATATGTTCGAAATTCGAAATTATATGTAAATATGTACAGACCGCGACAATTTGCGTTGCACGAAAACACACACAATTTAAACACTCTGACCACCAATTTTATGTTTAAATAACAAAAAAAAAAAAATGTAAATAAATATTGCCGTTTTGTTTGTTTTACTTGTGTTTTATATCAAAAATCATGCAGTTGAATATTACTTGTTAGTATATATGTATATAAAAACGAAAGGGAATATATGTATGTATGTATGTTTGTGTTATTCTATGTACATATGTGTAAATTTGTACAGTTGTCTGCTGTTCGCAGAATATTTTGGCGGCTTGTTAGGCGATTTATGTATTAAAGGCCGTTAATAATGTACATACATACACGTACATATATACAAGAATACTTTGCATGCAAGTGTTAGTAAGTGCCAGGAATTGAGCTGTTCAAAATTTTGTTTTTAGGCCATGGATTTTAAAAAAATTCATGGTCTATTGTGTTTGTCGGAACGGAAATGTGCGTAACAGGCAGACGGAGGCATCTTCGACCCCATAAACTATATATATTCTGAATCAGTATCAGTAGCCGAGTCGATTGAGCCATGTCTGTCTGACCGTCTGTCCGTCTGTCTGTCTGTATGAACACCTGGATCTCAGAAACTATAAGAGCTAGAGTCATCAAATTTTGCGACAACATACATATATATTGCAGTGTCTCAAAGTTTTTGTAAAATTTGGACACGCCCCCTTTCCGCCTCTGTAAATCAGTAATAACTATTTAACAACTACAATATTAGCTCAACAACCAAAGTTGTATATCTTACATGACAAATACCTTGCCACGGGCGTTATGTGAAAATTTCATTTAAATCGGACTATTAATAAGTGAGATATGATACTAATTAAACTCACTTTGAACATATATACTTAAGCAGATCTAATTTACACAAGCATACCGAGGTTCGAATCTAGCGTCAGACACACAGCATTTTAAACTTTTCATTTGCATTGTATGGTAACAGAATTGGTTCACAATGCAGCTTTGCCGATGGGCTAAGGAGTGAGACAATGGCCGAGTGGTTAGAGTGGGGGACAGCAAATTAAATTGACTGTGAGAGAGTGCGTGTGTTCAACTCCCGGTTGCCCGGTTGAGGCGGGTGCGAATGAATTATGAATTATCATTTATTAATTATTTATTATTTTATTTTGTTTATTTATTTTATTCTAATAAACTAAAAGAAAAGTTGCAGTCAAGCGGGTTGTAATATAGCAGCTACAAAAAAATTAAATTATTTAATTAAATTTCAATAAAATATAGTTTTTCCTCATTTTGTTTTCATACTATATTATGCAATAAAATTATAATAGTTACAAATAATATTAATTATTTATAAATAAAGTTTACTATTATTTTTATATTTAGCACGCATCAAAAAGACGCGAGCCAAAATTAAACAATGCGTTCTTCAATGTCGTCACTCTTTCCGTATTTTGCCTGTTATGACTTTTTTCAATTAGAATGCTCGAACATAACAGCGATCATAAGACTGTGGCGACGCAGCCTCATCGATATGAGCCCGATCTGGCAGCGCGGCACCATCATAAGCAGACGATAGTGACACCGTTTCACTACAAGCCCTTTAAAAGTTGTGAATGTGCGAGTGGGACGCCCATACATACATGTCTGCATATCCATATGTATGTATTGGCATCCCACTTCAACACACATTATTATATGTACATACATATGTATAATACAATTAGATTTCGAGTTGCTGTTGTGTACCAACGAACTAAAACTAAGTTCTAATTATATATATTGCGTACCAAAAACTTAAAAAAAACCGGCTACCGCCGCCGCCCCTTTTCAATGAGCTTTTAAAATATTTTAATGAAAAACAAAAACTTTCACATGCCGATCGCGGTAGCAATCGAACTCCGAAACACTGTCAATATTGTGGTCCTTACAGTCCGAGACATAATCCACTCAGCCACTGAATAACTCTGGCTAGTGCCAAAAAATCAACAAGAAGCACATGAAATAAATTTTTGTATGCGCTAGAAATGCATACATATACCTATTGCCCTCTCGCTCAGTCTAATGGTTGCGACACTTCGCTTCTGCTTTGTCTATGCGTTCTTCTTCTTCTGTTCGTTAATTCAAATTGCGCGTATCGTCGAACACTGTATAAAATTGATCTCCGCCAAATTTTTAATATTAATCCAAATAAAGCGGAATTTTCATTGCGAGTTTTAATAAATATCCGAATATAATTAAGTTATCTATGTGTGCAGATTGCAGAAATTAATTAATTTGGGAAATATTTAAGTTGCGGAGAATATCTTAAGTCGACTCACCAAAATTTAACTTTTTAAGAACAACTAGCCCCATTACATGTGCTGTAACTTCCCCTTGGTGTTCCCTAGGTACTGATTATTTTTGATAATCGGTAGAAAATTCGAGCGGCGATTCTATTCTGTTATTTACAAACTTGTTTACGGTATACTAAGATAATCCATGGCCTTATACAGTCAGCACCTGACTGTAGCGTTTGTATTTTTTAATATTATGTCGAACAGAGGGACAGCACACAATAAACCTTCAGCTCAATTTTTGACACGAAATACCTGGAGACTGTCTAGGGAATCAATAGACATGGAACGAGATTTTTCCATTTGGTCCAGCGACGACAACAAATCCGGCTTGGCAGCGTACAACAAAGTCGCAAACTTTGTTTAGAATGTCTTTGGTTTTTAGGCCATGGATTTTAAAAAAATTCATGGACTATTGTGTTTGTCGGAACGGAAATGTGCGTAACAGGCAGAAGGAGGCATCTCCGACCCCATAAACTATATATATTCTGAATCAGTATCAGTAGCCGAGTCGATTGAGCCATGTCTGTCTGTCCGTCTGTCCGTCTGACCGTCTGTCCGTCTGTCTGTCTGTATGAACACCTGGATCTCAGAAACTATAAGAGCTAGAGTCATCAAATTTTGCGACAACATACATATATATTGCAGTCTCAAAGTTTTTGTAAAATTTGGACACGCCCCTTCCCGCCTCTGTAAATCAGTAATAACTATTTAACAACTACAATATTAGCTCAACAACCAAAGTTGTATATCTTACATGACAAATACCTTGCCACGGGCGTTATGTGAAAGTTTCATTTGAATCGGACTATAAATAAGTGAGATATGATACGAATTAAACTCACTTTGAACATATATACTTAACCAGACCTAATTTACACAAGCTTACCGAGGTTCGAATCTAGCGTCAGACACACAGCATTTTAAACTTTTTATTTGCATTGTATGGTAACAGAATTGGTTCACAATGCAGCTTTGCCGATAGGCCCAGGAGTGAGCCAATGGCCGAGTGGTTAGAGTGGCGGACGGCAAATTAAATTGACGACTGTGGGTTAGTAGTGGTGTGTTCAACTCCCGGTGCCGGTGAGGCGGTTGGGAATTTTCATTTATATTTAATTATTTATTTTTTATTTTGTTTTATTTATTTTATTCTAATAAACTAAAAGAAAAGTTATAGTCAAGCGGGCTGTAAAATAGCAGCTACAAACAAATTAAATTATTTAATTAAATTTCAATAAAAAATTGTTTTTCCTCATTTTGTTTTCATACTATATTATGCAATAAAATTATAATAGTTACAAATAATATTAATTATTTATAAATAAAGTTTACTATTTTTATTATATTTAGCACGCATCAAAAAGATGCGAGCCAAAAGTAAACAATGCGTTCTTCAATGCAGTTGTGAATGTGCGAGTGGGACGCCCATACATACATGTCTGCATATCCACATGTATGTATTGGCATCCTACTTCAACACACATTATTGCACGCATGTATGTACATACTTATGTACAATACAATTAGATTTGGAGTTGCTGTTGTGTACCAACGAAAGAACACTAAGTTCTAATTACATACATATATTGCGTACCAAAAACTTAAAAAAACCGGCTACCGCCACCGCCCCTTTTCAATGTTATTGAGCTTTTAAAATATTTTAATGAAAAATAATGAAAAACAAAAACTTTTACATGCCGATCGCGGTAGCAATCGAACTCAACATTGTTGCCCTTACAGTCCGAGACATAATCCACTCAGCCACCGAATAACTCTGGCTAGTGCCAAAAAAATCAACAAGAAGCACATGAAATAAATTTTGGTATGCGCTAGAAATGCATACATATACCTATTGCCCTCTCGCTCAGTCTAATGGTTGCGACACTTCGCTTCTGCTTTGTCTATGCGTTCTTCTTCTTCTGTTCGTTAATTCAAATTGCGCGTATCATCGAACACTGTATAAAATTGATCTCCGCCAAATTTTTAATATTAATCCAAATAAAGCGAAATTTTCATTGCGAATTTTAATAAATATCCGAATATAATTAAGTTATCTATGTCTGCAGATTGCAGAAATTTGGGGAACATTTAAGTTGCGCAGAACATGTCAAGCGACTCGTAGGTCACCAAAATTTAACTTTTTAAGAACAACTAAATCCATTACATGTGCTGTAACTTCCCCTTGGTGTTCCCTAGGTACTGATTATTTTTGATAATCGGTGGGAAATTCGAGCTGCGATTCTATTCGGTTATTTACAAACTTTTTTACGGTATACTATGATAATCCATGGCCTTATACAGTCAGCACCTGACTGTAGCGTTTGTATTTTTTGTTTTACACCCACACACGAACGCGCAAGCAAAGGCCAACCAGCAAACAATAATTTAGACAAAAGTTTAAATTGTTTAAAAGAAAAAAAACACCGAAGTCCCTGCTCGGGCGCCAATGAAAAATCCGCTAAGCGTTTTTAGCGGAAGGAAAATGCGAAATCAATCAAATAATGAGACGCGGTGAATTTGGTTAAACAATCAAATTATTGATGATGGCACGCTAAGTTGCTCGACAAACGACTTCAAAATTCATACTGGTGTTCGAGCGGTGACCACAGCTTGGCCACGCACTCTCTAATTTGCCGTCGGCAATTCCGATCGCTCAAGCTCAAATAACGAGAGCCTACTTATACTAACTGCCTTCTTGGCGCTCTTAACTACACAACTTCATTGTCTTATACTTGAATAACTTAACGCTAACAAATTACTTTAAACTACAAGAATATAACTATAAATATACATATTATAATTCATAGCTGCTCTAACATTCCGGCCCCGTTGAGGATCTCCGGTCTTCTACCACTGGCAGTAGAGCCAGCTTATGTATTGGGCGCTTAGTAGTCCCTGTTGCCGTCCTTAGTTCTGCCACTCTGACCTTGCCGTCCTCCCCTTGAATTGTGCGCGTTACGCGCCCGGTTATCCATTGCTGAGGAGGTGTGTTGTCGTCGTGCACTAGGCCTCGCCTTTGGCCCATTGCGCGCGCTGCTGGAGATTGTGAAGGTAGTCCTTGGACCACCTGTGCCAAAAGTGCCGTTTGAGCACCGACAATTGTTGCCACCGCTTCAAAAATCCTGGTCCTGGCATCTTGTTGGTCTCGCCTGGCTCGCACTCTGACGGCAGCGCTAACAAAGGCTGTCCTATGAGCAGGTGGCCTGGCGTCAGCACCTCTCCATCGCTGGGATCGCTGCTGTCGACGAGCAACGGCCTGGAGTTGAGCAGCGCCTCAACGTCCACCAGGTGCGTGCTCAGCTCGTCCTGTGTCAGGTTGGCGTTGCTCGCTCCTCTCAGAAGCCTGTGTTTGGCGGACTTCACCGCGGCTTCCCAAAGTCCTCCGAAGTGCGGGGCGCGGGGGGGAATAAGATTCCACTGCACCCCTCTCTCCGCTACGTAGTCCATCAGCGTCTCCTTGCTGCTGTTGAACGCCGTCTGCAGCTCCTTCAGCACGTTGCTCGCTCCCACAAAATTCGTCGCGTTGTCGCTGACCATTGTCTCCGGCAGTCCTCGTCTCCCAATCAATCTTTTAAAGACATTCAAAAAAGCATCAGTTGACAAGTCGGTTACAAGTTCTAAATGGACTGCTTTTGATGCAAAACAAACAAAAACGGCAACATACATTTTTACAGGTGGTCTACCCCTTATCCTATAGCTGACATAGAACGGCCCACAGAAGTCTACTCCACATACTCTAAATGGCCGACCTTCTCGAAAGCGATCAGCAGGCAAATTTCCCATTATTTGCCCCAACAATTTTGGTTTATACCGAAAGCAGTGTACGCAATTTCGAACAACTGCAGTGCATAAACTTCGAGCATTTACTACCCAGATTTGCTGCCTCAAAAGCCCAACTAGAACTTTTGAACCAGCGTGGTAGTGCAAACGGTGTAAATATCTAACAAAGAGTTGAATAAATTCTGAACTCTTTGTCATTAGCAACGGAAACTTAGCGTCGTAAGAGAGAGGCCCGTGTAATAAACGTCCTCCTACTCTAATGAGCTCAAATTGTAATCCATTTTTCTCAAATTTTTCGATAAATGGATTCAATGACTGCAACATTGGTGCTAGAACTGCTGATTTCTTCAGTAATTCGAATTCGCTCTCGAACGAGGTGTGTTGGACTATGGCAATCAGTTTTAGAAATGAAATATTTCTTTCTGATGCCGACACCAAAATCTGTCCTGAGCCCCTTGTGACAGAATCGAAGCACATAAGCCATTATGCGAATTATTTTAGGAAAGCTGGAGCGGCGATTTATGAGTTCTATAAAACAATTTGGCTCAACTTCTGCTAATGTACATACAACAGCACATTTTTTATCTTCTGAGGTTTTGATTTCCGACGCTATCTCAGTCTGGTGAAGCTGAGGCCATTGGTCTTTCTCCAACTTCAAGAAATCTGGTCCATCAAACCATAACGAGCTAACAATCTCATCTATATCGGTTCCTCTCGATACTAAATCCGCCGGATTAGCATCTGTTGGAACATGACGCCACACAATACCATTCGACAACTCCTGAATTTCTGCAACTCTATTTGCCACAAATGTACCCAATGTGCAAGAGTCGCGTTTGAGCCAGTATAACACAACCTGTGAATCTGACCAAAAATTCAAACTTTCAATACTAAATTTGGTTAGAGTTGTCGCAATTTGCTGCCACAGCTTAACCAACAAGAGTGATGCGCACAGCTCTAGTCGGGGTATTGACTTCACGTTTAGTGGAGCTACCCTGGACTTTGCAGTGAGCAATGTAGTGCCAACGTCTCGGTTGTTGCACGTTCGCACGTAGATGCAACAACCGTACGTATGACTGGATGCATCAGCAAAGCCATGTATTTGAACCTTTTGATACGTATTAAGACATACGTATCGAGGAATGCGAATTTTGTGTAAATCGCGCAACGTCATGGTAAACCTAGTCCATGTCGTGTGAAGGCTCATTGGAATGGCTTCATCCCAGTCTATTTTAAGTCTCCACAATTCCTGCAATAACATTTTGGCCTTGGTAACAATTGGACATAGCAGCCCAAGAGGGTCAAATAAACGAGACGCTGCAGACAATATGTTGCGTTTCGTTGGCCTATCCGAAACAAAGCTGTCCACGTCGAGATAATATTTAAATATATCCTCTTGAGGTGCCCAGCGCATCCCAAGAGTTTTGACGGAACTCTGCTCATCAATCTTCAGAGTCACTTCGTCACTAGCTTTTGTTTTAAATGAAAGATTACTGCAGTTGGTTGCCCACTTGGCAAGTGGAAAACCTCCTAATTCTAATATTGTCTGAACTTGATTGCACATAGCGTTAAGTTCCTTAACACTATCTGCACCTGCCAACATATCATCGACATAGAAACACGTTTTAATCACATCTGATCCAATAGGATGTGATTGGGCGTGCATGTTGGCCAGCTCAAACAAGCAGCGTATCGCCAGAAAGGGTGCAGAAGCTGTACCATATGTGACTGTATTAAGTCGGTATGCTTGAATATTTTGTGAAGTATTTTCTCTCCACAAAATTAGTTGGAAATTTCTGTCTTTTTCAGAAATATTAATCTGCCTGTACATTTTTGAAATGTCAGCAGTTACGGCATACTTATTCAACCGGAAGTTGATCAGGGTTGAATATAGCTCCCTCTGAATTGTTGGCCCCACCATCAGTGTTTCGTTTAGAGAAACAGCTGTTGACGTCTTACTAGAAGCGTCGAAAACTACACGAAGCTTGGTGGAGGAACTTTCAGGCCTAAGAACGCATTGATGAGGAATATAATAATGCTGTCCTAGAGGAGTTGACTTCAGAATGGACATATGTCCCAAATCCAAATATTCTTTCATGAAGTCATGGTACATGCTTTTAAGAACTACATCCTTTGATAATTTACGCTCAAGTTGCAAAAAACGCCTTTCAGCAGTTTGAAAGGACAAGCCAAGAACTTTAGGATCGGTCTTGAAGGGGAGATCCACTTGGAAACGACCAGAAGATAACTTTACAGTTTTCTTGAAGAACAGTTCACAAGCTTGCTGTTCAGCTGTTTGGCGACCAGCCCTCGACTCGAACGGACCTTGATCCAATTCCCAGAAACGGTTAACTAACGAGTCGAGAGAACAATTAGTTTGGGCTACTAAACACCCACTGAACTGATGCCTTGGCACTTGTCCAGTATATTTGCCTGCTACTATCCATCCTAGCAGCGTTTTTTGCATTGTTGGAAGTTCAGAGCCCAGTTTTATTTGCCCAACGCACAACAATTCATAAAATAATTCTGCTCCCAAAAGAATGCCCACCTTAGCTGGCCTATAAAAATCTGGATCTGCCAACTTTATGTTTTTGGGTATTTTCCAATTTGAAATACTCATGGACTGTCCTGGCTGTGTTGTTGAAATGGATTTCAACACCCAACAGTCAGCCGAAAAATTGTGGGAATTTATGCGCGACTGAATAGAAGCACATATCTTGTTTTTGCTATCTATTTTTGCACCTCCAACCATCGAAATAGCTAAAGATGTTGGCTCCCGCTTGAGCCGTAACATCTGGGCCATATTCTCTGATATCAAATTGATTTGGGAACCACTGTCAAGCAAGGCTCGTGCAGAATGCAACTGACCAAATCTGTCTTTAACATTAACGACAGCAGTGGCGAGAACAATTTGTGCATTATTTGACACATGGCCCAAATGCACGTCTGCCACAGTTGCTTGATGTGTAGATACCTCACCTTGATCAGGAGTAGTATACCTGTGAAGCAAGGAATGGTGAGGCCTTGAACACACTCTACACTTTGGCGCCTTACACTTAGAGACTATATGCCCAACAACCAAACAATTTAGGCACAACCTTTGTGCTTTGACATATTCAAAACGCTGCATAACTGAAATTGCAGAAAACGATGGACACGAAGAGATATTGTGCGTTTCAGACTTGCAAAAAACACATACAGACGTTGATGGACGCCCTCCATCAGAAATAGCAAAGGACGACTTACCCTGATGGGGCTTCTTGGCGTCAATTCGCGACTTTGTTTTGTCACGAGGGCCTTTGGATAGTTACAATCCGTTAATTGATATGGCTTAACTACCCCCAATGCTTCATCGGACAAACACGAAACTAAATGGTTGAACTTTTCGACGTTTGACAAGGAATTGTCATTGTCGACCAAACTTTCAAACAGGCAGATAAAACTTTTGTATTCCGAGTGTTTGCCGCCAAATCTGGGCAAACGCATTTTCGGCAGTTGGGATCGCTGGCTCGAAACTATGGAGCAATTGTGCTCAATTATTGGCTCTGGCGTTGCCTTTGATGCATTTATATATAACGCCTTTGTGATGACACACAAATCTTCTAATGGCCCTCTAGAGTCATTCTGAGGGTTTAAATTATCTAACTCAGCCTGTATATTCATCGCCTTTTCAATGTAACCGTCTAAAAGTTCTAAACGGCACGCTAACTCTGTTTTATCAGACGAAATGGTCTTTGATTTAATTGCTGTTTGCATACGGGAGATGTCAGCGCTAACCCTATCAAATCTTTGCAAACACAGCGATAATTTTGCAGCTGTTTTGCTGACTTGTGGCTTTTCACCAGTCTTTTCAGAATCACACATCTTGCTTTAAAAGAATGTATTAATTACTAATCAATGAATACAATCTCACAACTTTGTGAGCTACCCTCGCCACGACGCCGACTATGTAAATCTAGCTTGCCTAATACACACACACACACGCAACCTATGCGTTGTGTGAGCAAACAACGAAAGTGATCCAAGCGATCCAAAGTAAGGCAAGCTAACGTTTACTGTAACTACGTTTGTAGGCAGCAATGTAAAATGCGGGGTGCGGGGTAAGCTATTCTAACGAACGAATATATACACACGCACTCTAAGTGGTATGTATATCAAACAAACGAAACAAGCGAGAAGAGTATAAAATCAAAGTTCGCTGACACTACGTTTGTAGACAGCTGTAAAATATGCGGGGTGCAGGGTAACAAAATGCAAGCGGCGGCAAATGCAAGCGACGCCGAATGCAAGCGAGATCGAAAACGAACAAAGAAAATTGAGAGCGCAAGCAATCAAAGAGAATATGTATGTAGGTGTGTATGTGCAAACGCAAATATGTATGTGTTTTTTATGTATTTTATGTTTAAATAACAAAAAAAAAAATGTAAATAAATATTGCCGTTTTGTTTGTTTTACTTGTGTTTTATATCAAAAATCATGCAGTTGAATATTACTTGTTAGTATATATGTATATAAAAACGAAAGGGAATATATGTATGTATGTATGTTTGTGTTATTCTATGTACATATGTGTAAATTTGTACAGTTGTCTGCTGTTCGCAGAATATTTTGGCGGCTTGTTAGGCGATTTATGTATTAAAGGCCGTTAATAATGTACATACATACACGTACATATATACAAGAATACTTTGCATGCAAGTGTTAGTAAGTGCCAGGAATTGAGCTGTTCAAAATTTTGTTTTTTAATATTATGTCGAACAGAGCGACAGCACACAATAAACCTTCAGCTCAATTTTTGACACGAAATACCTGGAGACTGTCTAGGGAATCAATAGACATGGAACGAGATTTTTCCATTTGGTCCAGCTACGACAACAAATCCGGCTTGGCAGCGTACAACAAAGTCGCAAACTTTGTTTAGAATGTCTTTGGTTTTTTGTTTTACACCCACACACGAACGCGCAAGCAAAGGCCAACCAGCAAACAATAATTTAGACAAAAGTTTAAATTGTTTAAAAGAAAAAAACACCGAAGTCCCTGCTCGGGCGCCAATGAAAAATCCGCTAAGCGTTTTTAGCGGAAGGAAAATGCGAAATCAATCAAATAATGAGACGCGGTGAATTTGGTTAAACAATCAATTTATTGATGATGGCACGCTAAGTTGCTCGACAAACGACTTCAAAATTCATACTGGTGTTCGAGCGGTGACCACAGCTTGGCCACGCACTCTCTAATTTGCCGTCGGCAATTCCGATCGCTCAAGCTCAAATAACGAGAGCCTACTTATACTAACTGCCTTCTTGGCGCTCTTAACTCACACAACTTCATTGTCTTATACTTGAATAACTTAACGCTAACAAATTACTTTAAACTACAAGAATATAACTATAAATATACATATTATAATTCATAGCTGCTCTAACATTCCGGCCCCGTTGAGGATCTCCGGTCTTCTACCACTGGCAGTAGAGCCAGCTTATGTATTGGGCGCTTAGTAGTCCCTGTTGCCGTCCTTAGTTCTGCCACTCTGACCTTGCCGTCCCCCCTTGAATTGTGCGCGTTACGCGCCCGGTTATCCATTGCTGAGGAGGTGTGTTGTCGTCGTGCACTAGGCCTCGCCTTTGGCCCATTGCGCGCGCTGCTGGAGATTGTGAAGGTAGTCCTTGGACCACCTGTGCCAAAAAGTGCCGTTTGAGCACCGACAATTGTTGCCACCGCTTCAAAAATCCTGGTCCTGGCATCTTGTTGGTCTCGCCTGGCTCGCACTCTGACGGCAGCGCTAACAAAGGCTGTCCTATGAGCAGGTGGCCTGGCGTCAGCACCTCTCCATCGCTGGGATCGCTGCTGTCGACGAGCAACGGCCTGGAGTTGAGCAGCGCCTCAACGTCCACCAGGTGCGTGCTCAGCTCGTCCTGTGTCAGGTTGGCGTTGCTCGCTCCTCTCAGAAGCCTGTGTTTGGCGGACTTCACCGCGGCTTCCCAAAGTCCTCCGAAGTGCGGGGCGCGGGGGGGAATAAGATTCCACTGCACCCCTCTCTCCGCTGCGTAGTCCATCAGCGTCTCCTTGCTGCTCTAACACGGGCACTTTGCACTTTTAACTTGCACTTATTATTTCCCCGTGGGAGAGAGCTATGCTTCCGGCTTAATTGGCTGCTCGCGATCAACTGCCCTTGGCCCAGTTTTCGCAGCGTCCATTTTTCTGCCGCGAACATGTCGCTGCTGCGTACATGTCGCTGCTGCTTGCCTGTCGCCGCTGCTTGCATGTCGCCGCTGCCTTCGGCCGATCGTGCCCGGCTGCTGTGACTTTGTTCGCACTTCGGTGCCTGCACGGCGCCGTTCGCGCTTTTCTGCATGCACGGCGCCGTTCGCACTTTTCTGCATGCATGGCGCCGCTGCTTGCCTAGCTTCGCTGCTGGCTGCGCGTCGATGCTGGCTGAGCGTCGCCGCTGGCTGAGCGTCGCTGCTGGCTTAGCGTCGCTGTTGGCTTAGCGTCGCTGCTGGCTTAGCGTCGCTGCTTGTCTGGCGCCGCCTTGTGCTGTCTGTGTACGAGCTCTGGGTGCCTGAGCACCGTTACTTGTGCAGCTGCCTGACCAAATGCGCGAGCTCTGGGTACCGAGGCACCGTTACTAGTGCAAGTGTTCGACTGTGCGCTAGCTCTGGGTCCCGGGGCACCGTTACTTGTGTGTGCACAAGCTCTGGGTACCGAGGCACCGTTACTAGGCATGGGTGCCGAGTGTGGCGGATTTACCCTACGTTATGTGCCCTTTTCCTATGTTCTGCCTACGCCCTTGCTCTTGCCTATGCTTCTGCTTATGTCTCCAAGAAATACTGTAGGGTATACTAAACTTAGAGGTAGCTTAAGTATCTATTTATTTAATATTAGAAAAATGCAATAGTGTGGCGTCGCTTCATGTATAAAGAAATATAAAGAAATATATATATATAAATAATATTATGTGGCGTCGCTCCATGCGGCGTCACACCCCCCCCTTACTTCACCGGGGATAAGGTGGACGTGTGCCAAAATAAGCGGGGTGGACTTCACTTCCGCTCGCGGAAGGTCACTGCCCCGTGCTGGTTGACCCGCGCGCGGTATTTAACGCCATCTCCCTCGACCAACAGGCACGCCAATTTGCGGGGGTGCCGCTCCATGTGGGCCTGCACCTTCTCGATCGCCCGTCGGGGTAACCAGTGGTCGAACGTGGGCACCCTCCAATCCCTGGGTGCGGGAGCCCACTGTTCGGGGTGTCGTCGACCTTGGACTGGCGGGGTAGCCAGTGTTACGGGGTCGGCCAAAGGTGCGTCGGAGGGTTCCGTCCGCACCATCGCCAGCAACGCCTCTCCCAACTCGAGGCGGTGATCGACCACCGGGCGGCAAGGTGGCCGCGGGAAATCCTCGTCGTCATCCGACCCCTCCTCGGAGGACGAGGAGAACGGCCCGGCCCGCACCTTCATGTACACACTCCTCCCTTTTAGAATGCTCTTAAGGGGAGGAGGTGTAATGATGCGCCAGGTCCGCGCGGTTGGGAAGACCGGGTCGTCCTCACTCGGGCAAGCCTGGCTTGCGGTCGGGGTGTTCTCCGTGGTCGGTGATGGCGCGGCCGGAGAGGTCGCTGCTTGCGGTTGCGTAGGCGGGAGTCCCTCGCTGTCTGCTACACTGATGGGGCTGTAATGTCCCGTCTCCTCGGGGTAAGCGGCGGGTTCTGGTCGACAAAGCGGTGGATGGCTACCTCCACCTCGGGGACCCATTCCGTCATCTCCTCGGGCTCGGCTATCACGGTGGCGACAGGTGTCGCTTCCAGGGGAACCAGTGGCGGCATGTCGCCGAAGCCCCACTCGTCATCTATTAGGTCGATGACCCCGTCCCCCGTCGATCGCTGGACCAGCATGCGCCATTCGCAATCCGAATCGGGGCTATAAATTTATAAAGAAGATGCTTAAAATACCTGTGCTTTCTACCTCCTATCGGGCCCTAATGGTGCGAAACGAGAAACTCTAATGCGATCTTACGAGTAAGTACATATTACGATTCTGATTCCAAGCATGGAAATTTGTTTTAGTCTACCCCACCCGGTACCTGTTAACCCTCGATGGTCGGTTCCTCCCCATAAAATGCCTTCAAGTCGGCCAATCCTGCGCTGCGTCTCTTCTTCGTCTTTGCGTCTTGAAGCCGTAGGATCGTGGGCGAGATGTAGCTCACGACTCGATAGGGTCCATCGTAGCGGGGTGCCAACTTGGCGGCGAATCCATCGGCTGCCTTCGACAGGTGGTGCTGTCTTAACAGTACGAAGTCGCCGATGGCCGGCTTCCACTCTCGGCGGCGCAGGTTGTAGTACTTCCCTTGGTCCGCGCTTGCTTGTTGCGCATTCTCGGTGACGGTTTTGAATACGTCCTGCAGGTGTCGCTCCTTCTCCTCGGGCAACCGTGATTCCGCCCTTATGACAGGAGTAACCTCTTCGTAAAGGGCCCCCGGCAACCGAGGCTCGCGCCCTTGTACGAGATAGGCTGGGCTAAATCCGGTAGTGTCCGAGGCGCTGGTGTTGATCGCCAGACTGATCTCGGGGAGGCGTTCATCCCATGTTCGCTGCTGGTCGTTCAGGTACTGCGCCACCATGGTCTTCACAGTCCTGTTTACCCTCTCCGTGGGGTTCTGCTGCGGGGTGTATGGCGCGGTATGCTGCAGAGTCATGCCTAGCTGTTTGCAGAACGTGGCGAAGGCTCGGCTCGTGAACTGCGTACCGTTGTCGCAGACTAGCATCTTCGGCACTCCAAACCTGGCCAGGATTCGTTCTCTGAACGAGCGCATCAGGTGTGCTGCCGTCGCTTTACGCAAGGGCACCAGCTCCACCCACTTGGAAAAGGCGTCGAAGAATACCAGTAACATGGTATTCCCGTGGGTAGAGCGCGGGAGTGGTCCTACGAAGTCCGCACAGAGCACGTCGAATGGTGCATGCACTTGCCGGGTGTGCATCTGTCCAGGTGGTTTCAGTTGTCTGATCTTGAATTTTTGGCAGGTCTCGCACTTCCGTACGTAACGTGCTACGTCCCGGAAGAGGCCTGGCCAGAAATACCGCTGACGAATCCGGTTTAGGGTCTTTCGTACCCCCTGATGTCCGGCTGTGGGCTGGTCGTGGCATTCTTGAAGCACCCGTTGGCGTTGTGGTTTTGGTACGCACAACTTCCAAGGGGTGTAGTCCTCGTCGTCCGGCCGAAATCCTCCTCGTCGATAGAGCTGGTCGTTCTCCCTCAGGTACTCTGGATACTTCTCGGGTTCCCTCCTAGTCAACTCCAGCATCCGGGTTGTCCACGCACAGGGTGGAGTCTCCTGCGTGACCTGTCGTAGAGTCTCCAAGGGCTGCCTGGACAAAGCGTCGGCTACGATGTTTTGGTCCCCGCGGCGGTAGTGCACGTTGAAGCGGAACTGTTGTAGCTCTAACGCCCAGCGCGCGATCCTTCCAGTAGGGTTCTCGATGCTGTTCAACCACTTCAACGCCAGGTGGTCGGTGACTACGTCGAATTCGTAACCTTCAAGGTAGCATCGAAGCTTCCTGATTGCCCACACAATGGCCAGGCACTCCTTCTTCGTAGTCGAATAACGGCTTTCGGCTACTGAGAGGCGTCGGCTTGCTTATGCGATGACTCGCTCCGTTCCCTGGATCTGTTGCGTCAGCACTGCTCCTAGTCCGACGTCGCTCGCATCTGTCTGAAGGGTGAAACGTTCGGCAAAGTCCGGGCAGGCTAGGGCTGGCGCTTGCGTGAGACTCGTCTTTAACGCCTCGAACGCTAGCTGTTGTTCCTCGCTCCAAATCCATCGCTGGCCTTTCTTTAACAGTGACGACATGGGTTGTACCAGGGAGGCGAAGTTCGGCACAAACCTCCGGTACCAGGAAGCGATGCCTAAGCATCTCCGCAACTCCCTGACAGTCGTTGGCGGCTGAAGTTCCTTTATCGCGGCGATCTTGCTGGGGTCGGTGTGGATGCCACCTTCGCTGACCTGGTGCCCCAGGTAGATGATGCTCTTCTGGAAGAAGCTGCACTTGGCCTTATTCAGGCGCAAGTTCGCGTTCCGAAGCCTCCGGAACACCTCTCGTAGGTTATCCAGATGCTCTTGGAGGGTGCGTCCTACTACGACGATATCGTCGAGGTACGCAAACGCGTGCGGCTCCATGTCCGGTCCGATGACTCCATCCAAAGCCCGCTGAAATGTAGCCGGGGCCGAATGCAATCCGAACGGCATTACCTTCCAGTGAAAGAGGCCTCTGCCAGGCACGGTAAACGCGGTGTATTCCTTGCTGTTGCGGGCCATAGGTATTTGCCAATACCCGCTCTTCAAGTCCAGCGAAGATATGTACTTCGCGTCCTTGAGTTTCTCCAGGATGTGGTTGATGCGTGGCAAGGGGTAAGCGTCCGGAATGGATTTCGCGTTCAGCTGGCGATAATCCACGCACATGCGCATCTCTCCGGTCTTCTTCCCCACAAGTACAATGGGTGCACTGTATGGGCTCCTGGATGGCTCGATCCTACCATCTCGCAGAAGCTCATCAACTTGCTCGTTGATGATCTTCTGCATGGCCGGATTCTTCGGGTAGTACCTCTGCTTGATGGGGTACGCATCCCGCATGGTGATGGTGTGCTCCGCAATGGGCGACACCCCCATCAATCCGTCGAACTTGGCTAGCTCGGACTGTAGAAAGGCCTCCACCTGTTCTTCGTCCGCAGCTATCCTCGTTCCTTGAGCCTCGACGCCCCGCAAGGCGGCGTGGCTGGTCTCGGGCCGTCTTCCACGGCGTCTCCGCTTGCTCGGGCCTCCCATGATGGCCGGATTCTCCGTGTCTTGTTGCTGTGTTTCCGCTCGTGCTCTTATTGATTCCTCGCTGTCCTCTCGTGCTCTTCTCAGCTCCTTGCTGTCCTCTCGTGCTCCTGTTAGTTCCTCGCTGTCCTTGCGTGCTCCTGTTGGTTCCTTGCTGTCCTCTCGTGCTCGGGGTTGCCGGAATGGGTTCATCCGCCGTGCGATGGGACAAGTCGGTGGTAAGCCCGTAACCTTGTCCTTGTTTTGGGCCACCGCGTCCTCCGTCGCTTGGTGGGATGTCCCGGGCATCGGTGTTGCCTCCTCAAGTGTGCTTTGCAGGCGTAACTTTGCTCGGCCACACTTGAGAGTCGCTTCGATGCCGCACAGGAAGTCCATTCCCAGGATCACGTCGTCTAAGATGACGGGCAGTACCAGCACCGGTACTGTCGTCTCTCTCTCTCCCAGCTGGATCTTCACCCGCAAGGCTCGTGATGATCCATCCGCCAGCTTGATCCGGATCAGTGCTGCTCGCTCGTTCTCCGGTGTGCTTAGCCTGGCCGCCATACGCTCGCTAATAAAGCTGCGCGTAGCTCCCGTGTCGATCGTGGCGTCCGTTGCTGTTCCCTCGATGCGAACATTCGCGATGACACGTCCACTCCCGCACCTCAGAGGTGCTATTCCTGGGAACTGCGGTGCGGCGTCTCCAAGTTGTTCCCCATTGGCTGAAGACGCGCAGCATTTCCCGACGTGGTTCGTCGACAACAGTCCACCGTGCGGACGCCGTGCCGACCGCAGTCCCAACAGAACAACACGCGGCTATTACGGCAGTCCGCCTGTAAATGCCCAGGCTGAGCGCAATTGTGGCACACGCGCTGCAGGTCGCCCTTTGTCGCCCCTGTTGGCGTTGTGTGGGGAGTGGCTGTCGCTGCTGTGGGGGTCACTGTTGTTGTCGGTGCGCTGTTCGTCACTGGCGGGTTCGGTGGCTTCGGGCTCTCCCTCCGTCGGTCAAACTGCCCTGTTGCTTGGCGTTGCAGCTCCTTCGTCGTCTCGTACGTTGTCACGAGTTTGCTCAGCTGAGCCAGCGTTCCAAACTCGTGGCGGCGGGTGAAGAGTTGATACTCCGGCGTCATGTTGTCGTAAATCCTGTCCAGCTCCTGCTCCTGGGTGTACTTGGCCCGTCGCATCATCAGCCGTAGTGCCAGTGCGTAGTCTCGGAATCGCTCACCTCGGCGTTGGGTGCGGCTCCGGATCTCGTCCTCCAGTCGTTGAAAATAGCGTGGTGGGTGGAAAAACTCCATAAACTCCTGTTTGAACTCCTCCCAGGTGACTTTGTAGAGGGTGTCGCGACTGCTTGTGGTAACTGTTGTGGGTCGATGCTGTACAACTCCGCCTTTTCCTCCAGTTGTTCGACGAAACTCCATGGATCTGTAGCGTCGCCGTTGAAGGCTACGCCCCATTTCCGGACTCGATCGGCCAGCTCGTATGGAGCTATCCATCGATGGCTTGGTTCGCTGGTCCTACTACCGGCTGGAAGTGCCGCATTGGACGCCGGGGCGGGTGGACTGTGTCGGCTAGCCGCGCTCCTCGAAGGACTCGCCGCTCGTCGAACGTCCAGACTTGGTACGGGGATGACGACTTCAGAGTCGCCTTAAGCCGGTGCCGGAGAGGTGTCGCGTGAGCATGCTCCAGGCTGCTTCGGCTCCGGTGTGACTGTATTGCCCAAAGTGGCCTCCAGCTCCATCAGTCGTTGCAGCTGTTCCTTCGACAGGTCCCCTTGACTGGAGAATGCTACCAGACGGCTCCGCATTTCCTCCACTGTACCACTCGTGTCCAGCCCGAACTCCTTGAGGATGAGTTGCAGCTCGCTCTTCCTACGGAAAGCGATCCAGCGTGTTCCCATGTTGGACTAGTTTGATTTTGTATTTGTGGACGATGTTTAAAAAAATCAGGAAAAAAGCTCGCGAGGTATGTGTGCCGTGCGTCACTGAAATGTTTCTTGACCGGTTTTGATTCACTGTTCAAATGTTCGCTTTGAGGCCCTGCTCAACGAATAGCTCGATCACGAAGAAAAAAGTTCACCCAGGGTGTGTACAGGGTATTGTTGTCTGTCAACGTCGTTGACTACTCGCGACTCGGATCTCGATTCTCCTTTTAGTCCACGATAACAATATCTCGATCACGAAAACGTTTACGCGCACCGAAGGAAATGTTCTCGTTTTTACTTATAAATGTTTCACAGGAAAAAAAATGTTCTCGCGATGAAAGGATCAACGAAATACTTGCTCGCAGGAAATGTTTTCGCAGGATGCGCACAGGGTATAAAGAACACGTGTGTCAACGTTGTCGATGTTGACTACGTGTGGGTCCGGACGCGACTGACTTCTCGGTACTCGGTACCGAGTCTTATATACAAGTTGCCTGAGCGATATCGTCGCTCAGGCTGGGCCGGCGCAGGGAAAAATGGTAAAGCAGTGAAAGAAATATAAATCAGAAGGTCAAGATTTTCGCACACGTCAATGTGCGCAGTAGTCGTAGACATATGTGGACCCTGTCCTACGACTTATGTGGAAAACTCTGATTTGTATGCCTGACTCGATGTACATGTGTATGTATGCTTGCTACTGATGCCCTATGTTAGACTTGTACTGTGTGTCTTGTGCCTCTCGACTATACCCTGCATGAATTAGCTATGTGGGGCTTTAATCCACGGAAAGATGTTAAAAATTCTCAAAACTAAACGTCTAGTCATAGTAGTCCCTGCTCGGGCGCCATCTGTAAGGATGTTTTCTCAGGCTGGGGTACATATCTCAGTCTCGCCAGGGTCTTTACAGAAAATTTATATAAAACTAGGACTATCATGACTTTAGTAAGAGAAGAGCTACTAGTTGGTCATACCCTACTGGGGTATTACAGAGTATAGGGGACACACGTGGTCTATGTTACGCATGTGTACTCGCTGGAAAAGTGGATCTCCACATGGGTCCTACCATCACGTGGTCCGTTGGTAACTCACGTGCACGTGTCGCGTGTCGCGCGTGCCTGGCTGGCTGCTCGTCGTGAGAAAACGCACGCGGCCGCGGGTACTTTCGCTTGCACTCCCCTTAGTCGCTCGTCGGTGTATTCCACCATCCGCAACTAGGTAAAGTGTACGCTCACGCACCTCGCTTGCCACCTATCGCCCACTCACGCCGCCTCTCACGGTCGGTCGTTGGTCGTGCAGAGCGCCCGTGACCGCAGGTGCTCTCGCCTGTACCCCACGAGCCGCTCAGTGGTGTATTCCACCACGCCGCAGACTCATTAGAGTACACGCTCACACACCACTTGCCAACTGGCGTCTCACTCACGACTCACGATCGGCCGCTGGTCGTGCTAAAATGCCCGTGACCGCAGGTAGCTTCGCCTGTACTCCCACAAGTCGCTCGATGGTGTATTCCACCACACCGCCACTCGTTGGAGCACACGCTCACACACCCACTCGTCAACTGACGTTCACTCACGACACGAACTGTTCGTGTGTACGCCCAGAATCGCTTACTGGCCAGCGGAGCACCGGCATATCAGAAAGCGCGACTCTGCAAGTACACACTCACATAAGCACACACGTACACGACACTTTTCACTTTGCTCTAGAGGGGGGGGGAGAAAATGTATCACTGGGTATATTTAATAATCACTGCGGGTTTGTTTCATTTAAATGTGTAATAACATGCTTTTATTCATTGTTTCCTAGCGCTAGTTACTTATTCTAGTTAGGCCCTGCCTTCCTGCCTACTTCGCACCATCTACGTTAGCTATAACTGTTACTTCGGTATTTAAATATTTCTCCAGCTCACCTGGACTCTCCTGCTAAAGGGTTCATCCTTTGATGTCCTTTCTGATGTCCTTGAGCGGGCACTTTGCACTTTTAACTTGCACTTATTATTTCCCCGTGGGAGAGAGCTATGCTTCCGGCTTAATTGGCTGCTCGCGATCAATTGCCCTTGGCCCAGTTTTCGCAGCTTCCATTTTTCTGCCGCGAACATGTCGCTGCTGCGTACATGTCGCTGCTGCTTGCCTGTCGCTGCTGCCTTCGGCCGATCGTGCCCGGCTGCTGTGACTTTGTTCGCACTTCGGTGCCTGCACGGCGCCGTTCGCGCTTTTCTGCATGCACGGCGCCGTTCGCACTTTTCTGCATGCATGGCGCCGCTGCTTGCCTAGCTTCGCTGCTGGCTGCGCGTCGATGCTGGCTGAGCGTCGCCGCTGGCTGAGCGTCGCTGCTGGCTTAGCGTCGCTGTTGGCTTAGCGTCGCTGCTGGCTTAGCGTCGCTGCTTGTCTGGCGCCGCCTTGTGCTGTCTGTGTACGAGCTCTGGGTGCCTGAGCACCGTTACTTATGCAGCTGCCTGACCAAATGCGCGAGCTCTGGGTACCGAGGCACCGTTACTAGTGCAAGTGTTCGACTGTGCGCTAGCTCTGGGTCCCGGGGCACCGTTACTTGTGTGTGCACAAGCTCTGGGTACCGAGGCACCGTTACTAGGCATGGGTGCCGAGTGTGGCGGGTTTACCCTACGTTATGTGCCCTTTTCTATGTTCTGCCTACGCCCTTGCTTTTGCCTATGCTTCTGCTCATGTCTCCAAGAAATACTATCGGGTATATTGGGCTTAGAAGTAGCTTAAGTGTCTATTTATTTGATATTAGAACGAATGTAATGATTGACGTCGCTTCATGTGTCGTCACAATTTAAATTAAAGGAATATATATATATGTAAATAACATTATGTGGCGTCGCTCCATGCGGCGTCACAATATGTATGTACATACATGCGTGCAATAATGTGTGTTGAAGTGGGATGCCAATACATACATGTGGATATGCAGACATGTATGTATGGGCGTCCCACTCGCACATTCAAAAGTTGTAAAGGTCTTGTAGTGAAACGGTGTCAGTATCGTGTGCTTATGATGGTGCCGCGCTGCCAGATCGGGCTCATATCGATGAGGCTGCGTCGCCACAGTCTTATGATCGCTGTTATATTCGAGCATTCTAATTGAAAAAAATACAAACGCTACAGTCAGGTGCTGACTGTATAAGGCCATGGATTATCTTAGTATACCGTAAACAAGTTTGTAAATAACAGAATAGAATCGCCGCTCGAATTTTCTACCCATTATCAAAAATAATCAGTACCTAGGGAACACCAAGGGGAAGTTACAGTACATGTAATATGGCTAGTTGTTCTTAAAAAGTTAAATTTTGGTGAGTCGACTTAAGATATTCTCCGCAACTTAAATATTCCCCAAATTAATTAATTTCTGCAATCTGCAGACATAGATAACTTAATTATATTCGGATACTTATTAAAACTCGCAATGAAAATTGCGCTTTATTTGGATTAATATTAAAAATTTGACGGAGATCAATTTTATACAGTGTTCGACGATACGCGCAATTTGAATTAACGAACAAGAAGAACGCATAGACAAAGCAGAAGCGAAGTGTCGCAACCATTAGACTGAGCGGGTGAGGGCATTAGGTATATGTATGCATTTCTAGCGCATACAAAAATTTATTTCATGTGCTTCTTGTTGATTTTTGGCACTAGCCAGAGTTATTCAGTGGCTGAGTGGATTATGTCTCGGACTGTAAGGTGAACAATGTTGTGTGGACCGTGTTTCGGGGGATCGATTGCTACCGCGATCGGCATGTGAAAGGTTTTTGTTTTTCATTATTTTTCATTAAAATATTTTAAAAGCTCAATAACATTGAAAAGGGGCGGCGGCTGTAGCCGGTTTTTTTTTAAGTTTTGGTACGCAATATATATAATTAGAACTTAGTTTTATTTCGTTGGTACACAACAGCAACTCCAAATCTAATTGTATTGTACATATGTATGTACATACATGCGTGCAATAATGTGTGTTGAAGTGGGATGCCAATACATACATGTGGATATGCAGACATTGTATGTATGGGCGTCCCACTCCCGCACATTCACAACTTTTAAAGGGCTTGTAGTGAAACGGTGTCACTATCGTCTGCTTATGATGGTGCCGCGCTGCCAGATCGGGCTCATATCGATGAGGCTGCGTCGCCACAGTCTTATGATCGCTGTTATGTTCGAGCATTCTAATTGAAAAAAGTCATAACAGGCAAAATACGGAAAAGAGTGACGACATTGAAGAACGCATTGTTTAATTTTGGCTTGCGTCTTTTTTGATGCGTGCTAAATATAATAATAATAGTAAACTTTATTTATAAATAATTAATATTATTTGTAACTATTATAATTTTATTTTATATAAAACAAAATGAGGAACAACTATTTTTTATTGAAATTTAATTAAATAATTTAATTTGTTTGTAGCTGCTATATTACAGCCCGCTTGACTGCAACTTTTCTTTTAGTTTATTAGAATAAAATAAATAAACAAAATAAAATAATAAATAATTAATTAATGATAATTAAAATAATTCGCACACGCCTCAACCGGGAGTTGAACACACGCACCTCTCACAGTGAATTTAATTTGCCGTCCGCCACTCTAACCACTCGGCCATTGTCTCACTCCTTAGCCCATCGGCAAAGCTGCATTGTAAACCAATTCTGTTACCATACAATGCAAATAAAAAGTTTAAAATGTTGTGTGTCTGACGCTAGATTCGAACCTCGGTATGCTTGTGTAAATTAGATCTGCTTAAGTATATATGTTCAAAGTGAGTTTAATTAGTATCATATCTCACTTATTAATAGTCCGATTTAAATGAAATTTTCACATAACGCCCGTGGCAAGGTATTTATCATGTAAGATATACAACTTTGGTTGTTGAGCTAATATTGTAGTTGTTAAAAAGTTATTACTGATTTACAGAGGCTGAAAGTGGCGTGTCCAAATTTTACAAAAACTTTGAGACACTGCAATATATATGTATGTTGTCGCAAAATTTGATGACTCTAGCTCTTATAGTTTCTGAGATCCAGGTGTTCATACAGACAGACAGAAGGACAGACGGACAGACGGTCAGACGGACAGACGGATAGACAGACATGGCTCAATCGACTCGGCTACTGATACTGATTCAGAATATATATAGTTTATGGGGTCGGAGATGCCTCCGTCTGCCTGTTACGCACATTTCCGTTCCGACAAACACAATAGACCATGAATTTTTTTAAAATCCATGGCCTAAAAATACAAACGCTACAGTCAGGTGCTGACTGTATAAGGCCATGGATTATCTTAGTATACCGTAAAAAAAGTTTTTAAATAACAGAATAGAATCGCCGTTCGAATTTTCTACCGATTATCAAAAAAAAAAATAATCAGTACCTAGGGAACACCAAGGGGTAACTACTGCAAATGTAATGGATTCAGTTGTTCTTAAAAAGTTAAATTTTGGTGACCTTCGAGTCGACTTGAGATGTTCTGCGCAACTTAAATTTTCCCCAAATTGATTAATTTCTGCTATCTGCAGACATAGATAACTTAATTATATTCGGATACTTATTAAAACTCGCAATGAAAATTGCGCTTTATTTGGATTAATATTAAAAATTTGACGGAGATCAATTTTATACAGTGTTCGACGATACGCGCAATTTGAATTAACGAACAGAAGAAGAAGAACGCATAGACAAAGCAGAAGCGAAGTGTCGCAACCATTAGACTGAGCGAGAGGGCAATAGGTATATGTATGCATTTCTAGCGCATACAAAAATTTATTTCATGTGCTTCTTGTTGATTTTTTGGCACTAGCCAGGGTTATTCAGTGGCTGAGTGGATTATGTCTCGGACTGTAAGGTGAACAATGTTGTGTGGACCGTGTTTCGGGGTTCGATTGCTACCGCGATCGGCATGTGAAAGTTTTTGTTTTTCATTATTTTTCATTAAAATATTTTAAAAGCTCAATAACATTGAAAAGGGGCGGCGGCTGTAGCCGGTTTTTTTTAAGTTTTTGGTACGCAATATATATAATTAGAACTTAGTTTTATTTCGTTGGTACACAACAGCAACTCCAAATCTAATTGTATTGTACATATGTATGTACATACATGCGTGCAATAATGTGTGTTGAAGTGGGATGCCAATACATACATGTGGATATGCAGACATGTATGTATGGGCGTCCCACTCGCACATTCACAACTTTTAAAGGGCTTGTAGTGAAACGGTGTCACTATCGTCTGCTTATGATGGTGCCGCGCTGCCAGATCGGGCTCATATCGATGAGGCTGCGTCGCCACAGTCTTATGATCGCTGTTATGTTCGAGCATTCTAATTGAAAAAGTCATAACAGGCAAAATACGGAAAGAGTGACGACATTGAAGAACGCATTGTTTAATTTTGGCTTGCGTCTTTTTGATGCGTGCTAAATATAATAATAATAGTAAACTTTATTTATAAATAATTAATATTATTTGTAACTATTATAATTTTATTTTATATAAAACAAAATGAGGAACAACTATTTTTTATTGAAATTTAATTAAATAATTTAATTTGTTTGTAGCTGCTATATTACAACCCGCTTGACTGCAACTTTTCTTTTAGTTTATTAGAATAAAATAAATAAACAAAATAAAATAATAAATAATTAATTAATGATAATTAAAATAATTCGCACACGCCTCAACCGGGAGTTGAACACACGCACTCTCTCACAGTGAATTTAATTTGCCGTCCGCCACTCTAACCACTCGGCCATTGTCTCACTCCTTAGCCCATCGGCAAAGCTGCATTGTAAACCAATTCTGTTACCATACAATGCAAATAAAAAGTTTAAAATGTTGTGTGTCTGACGCTAGATTCGAACCTCGGTATGCTTGTGTAAATTAGATCTGCTTAAGTATATATGTTCAAAGTGAGTTTAATTAGTATCATATCTCACTTATTAATAGTCCGATTTAAATGAAATTTTCACATAACGCCCGTGGCAAGGTATTTATCATGTAAGATATACAACTTTGGTTGTTGAGCTAATATTGTAGTTGTTAAAAGTTATTACTGATTTACAGAGGCTGAAAGTGGCGTGTCCAAATTTTACAAAAACTTTGAGACACTGCAATATATATGTATGTTGTCGCAAAATTTGATGACTCTAGCTCTTATAGTTTCTGAGATCCAGGTGTTCATACAGACAGACAGAAGGACAGACGGACAGACGGTCAGACGGACAGACGGATAGACAGACATGGCTCAATCGACTCGGCTACTGATACTGATTCAGAATATATATAGTTTATGGGGTCGGAGATGCCTCCGTCTGCCTGTTACGCACATTTCCGTTCCGACAAACACAATAGACCATGAATTTTTTTAAAATCCATGGCCTAAAAATACAAACGCTACAGTCAGGTGCTGACTGTATAAGGCCATGGATTATCTTAGTATACCGTAAAAAAAGTTTTTAAATAACAGAATAGAATCGCCGTTCGAATTTTCTACCGATTATCAAAAAAAATAATAATCAGTACCTAGGGAACACCAAGGGGTAGCTACTGCAAATGTAATGGATTCAGTTGTTCTTAAAAAGTTAAATTTTGGTGACCTTCGAGTCGACTTGAGATGTTCTGCGCAACTTAAATTTTCCCCAAATTGATTAATTTCTGCTATCTGCAGTCATAGATAGATTCTATCTGTCTAAGCTTATTTATTTTTGGATATATATAAAAACTCGCAATGAAAATTGAGCTTTATTTGGGTAGGAGATGCCTCCTCCTCCTTCCGTTCCGACAAACACAATAGTCCATGAATTTTTATAAAATCCATGGCCTAAAAATACAAACGCTACAGTCAGGTGCTGACTGTATAAGGCCATGGATTATCTTAGTATACCGTAAACAAGTTTGTAAATAACGGAATAGAATCGCCGCTCGAATTTTCTACCGATTATCAAAAATAATCAGTACCTAGGGAACACCAAGGGAAGTTACAGCACATGTAATGGGGCTAGTTGTTCTTAAAAAGTTAAATTTTAGTGAGTCGACTTAAGATATTGTCCGCAACTTAAATATTCCCCAAATTAATTAATTTCTGCAATCTGCAGACATAGATAACTTAATTATATTCGGATATTTATTAAAACTCGCAATGAAAATTGCGCTTTATTTGGATTAATATTAAAAATTTGGCAGATATCAATTTTATACAGTGTTCGACGATACGCGCAATTTGAATTAACGAACAGAAAAAGAAGAACACATAGACAAAGCAGAAGCGAAGTGTCGAAACCATTAGACTGAGCGGGAGGGCAATAGGTATTTGTATGCATTTCTAGCGTGTACCAAAACTTTTTTCATGTGCTTCTTGTTGATTTTTTGGCACTAGCCAGGGTTATTCAGTGGCTGAGTGGATTATGTCTCGGACTGTAAGGCCAACAATGTTGTGTTGACCGTGTTTCGGAGTTCGATTGCTACCGCGATCGGCATGTGAAAGTTTTTGTTTTTCATTATTTTTCATTAAAATATTTTAAAAGCTCAATAAAAAGGGGCGGCGGTGGTAGCCGGTTTTTTTAAGTTTTTGGTACGCAATATATGTAATTAGAACTTAGTTTTCTTTCGTTGGTACACAACAGCAACTCCAAATCTAATTGTATTGTACATAAGTATGTACATACATGCGTGCAATAATGTGTGTTGAAGTGGGATGCCAATATATATGTAAATGTGGATATGCAGACATGTATGTATGGGCGTCCCACTTGCACATTCACAACTTTTAAAGAGCTTGTAGTGAAAAGGTGGAACTATCGTCGTAATATTATTTGTAACTATTATAATTTTATTGCATAATATAGTATGAAAACAATAGGAGGAAAAACTATATTTTATTGAAATTTAATTAAATAATTTAATTTGTTTGTAGCTGCTATATTACAACCCGCTTGACTGCAACTTTTCTTTTTGTTTATTAGAATAAAATAAACATTAGAAACAAATAAACAAAATAAAATAATAAATAAGTAATAAATTCGCACCCCCGCCTCAACCGGGAGTTGCACGCGACAGTGGGATACTATTCGACCTATTTTCCGGTGTAGTTTAATTTGTAAAATTCATACACATATACAAATCCGTTATGCTTTTAAATTATTGCCGACAGATGGCGCTCGCGCTTTGCGCTCGGCCGCCTCCCTTGTTAGCTGATACAAGCACTTGGTTTTATGCACATAATTTCTTAAATAACTTCCGATCGGATTGCAATTTCGAGAATACGTAGATATTAATTAAAACATCCGCCACGTGCGCTTGGTCAGCAAATTCCAAGCCGCGGCCAACTGCAGGAACCCGACTGCACCAGCGACAACAGCGGCAGCGACAACAGCGGCAGCGACAACAGCGGCAGCGACAACAGCGGCTCTCAACAACAGCAGCTTTCTTATGATAAACTCTTTTTGTATAAAATTAGTCTAAAACCACAACCGAAAGAATAAACCCATATTATTTTTTGAACTTTTAATCAAATCAAGATTTAATTTATATATAGTTTATGGGGTCGAAGATGCTTCCTTCTGCCTGTTACGCACATTTCCGTTCCGACAAATTGACAAACCAAATTTTTAATATTAATCCAAATAAAGCGCAATTTTCATTGCGAGTTTTAATAAATATCCGAATATAATTAAGTTATCTATGTCTGCAGATTGCAGAAATTAATTAATTTGGGGAATATTTAAGTTGCGGAGAATATCTTAAGTCGACTCACCAAAATTTAACTTTTTAAGAACAACTAGCCCCATTACATGTGCTGTAACTTCCCCTTGGTGTTCCCTAGGTACTGATTATTTTTGATAATCGGTAGAAAATTCGAGCGGCGATTCTATTCTGTTATTTACAAACTTCTTTACGGTATACTAAGATAATCCATGGCCTTATACAGTCAGCACCTGACTGTAGCGTTTGTATTTTTAAGTTTTTGGTACGCAATAGATGTAATTAGAACTTAGTTTTCTTTCGTTGGTACACAACAGCAACTCCAAATCTAATTGTATTGTACATAAGTATGTACATACATGCGTGCAATAATGTGTTTTGAAGTGGGATGCCAATACATACATGTGGATATATATGTATGGGCGTCCCACTCGCACATTCAGAACTTTTAAAGGGCTTGTAGTGAAAAGGTGGAACTATCGTCTGCTTAACTGTTCTAACATTCTAATTGCAAAATATTGAGAGCAAAACAAAATAACAATATCCAATAAGAATCATATTGAACTTGCAAAGTCATAACAGGCAAAATACGGAAAGAGTGACGGCATTGAAGAACGCATTGTTTACTTTTGGCTCTCATCTTTTTGATGCGTGCTAAATATAATAAAAATAGTAAACTTTATTTATAAATAATTAATATTATTTGTAACTATTATAATTTTATTTTATATAAAACAAAATGAAGAATAACTATTTTTTATTGAAATTTAATTAAATAATTTAATTTGTTGTAGCTGCTATATTACAGCCCGCTTGACTGTAACTTTTCTTTTAGTTTATTTGAATAAAATAAATAAACAAAATAAAATATAATTAATAAACGAAAATTTCCACCCGCTTCACCGGGAGTTGAACACACGCACACTATTATTATTATTATTATTTGGAGAGGGAGTCTCCCAGCAGAGAAGGGCCGAGGCACTGCGACCAGAACGATCTTTTGTACCTAGAATGCTCTCCCTAACATGACAAAAGCTGTTCCGCTTCCCTGATAAGCATAACAGGTCTTTTGTCGAGGAACGGACAATGTGCTCGGGAACTCCAAACCAAGGCTGGACAATCACACAGGATGTGTTTAGTGGTTTCGTCGTCCTCTTTATAGAGCCTGCATTCTGCATCAGAGGACAGACGCATTTTTGTGAGGTGGTAGTTCACCAAATGGTGGCCACTAAGGTAACCAACAAGGAGATAGAGATCTCTCCTAGAGAGTAAGTTTGTTCTTCGCTTAACCGAGGGATTCGTAAGCTCTCTAGCCTGCCTCATCCCTGGTTGGAAGAACCAGTAGCGTTCGGTCAACCTAACCGCCCATGCTTTCACAAGGGATGAAATAGTTGACCACCCCACGCCACAGAAGGGTTCGGGGCCATGCAGAGGGGCTGATGACCCCGCCCTCGCTAGTTCATCCGCTAGCTCGTTGCCCTGGAAACCAGAGTGACCAGGTACCCATAGAAGGGTAACTTTATTCCTATTGGAGAGCCTCTGAAGGCAGTTCCAACAGTCAGCCACCATACGTGAACCTACTCTTTTTGAGGAGAGGGCTAGTATGGCAGCTTGGCTATCCGAGAAGATGTAGATATTCGCTCCTCTGATCCCCTTCTCAAGAATAAGATGACAGCAGAACTCGATGGCATGAACCTCGGATTGAAAAACTGTGGGCCACTTGCCCATAGCAATCGAGGTTTTGGAGTTGGGACCATGTATTCCAGCTCCAACCCCCTGATCAGTCTTTGACCCGTCGGTATACCAGTGTATACCGTGAGGGTCACTGATGGTTGCCAGCATCCCAGTCCCTCCGGTCCGGGATGAGGGTTCTAAATTTTGCACCAAAGAAGAGTTCCTTGGTCATAGAATCTGATCTAGAGCAGATCTCTAAGCCAGGAATGTCTTTGATAAGTCTAGCGTGCCCCGATTCGGTAGCTAGAAGCCCAGATTGAAGCTTGATTCTGAGAAGACTACTAGCGGGGACTTCTTGTATTTGAATATGCAGAGGAGTCAAATTCAATATTGATTCCATTGCTGCTGTGGGACAGGTGCGAAGTGCACCCGTTAAAGACAGGCAAAGCAGCCTATGCAGTTTAATGCATTTGTTGATGGCAGTGACCTGCGTAACCTTTGGCCACCATACAATGGCAGCGTAGGTAACGATGGGTCTTACCATCATCTCAAATAACCACCGAATGGTGCAAGATTTGAGACCCCAGATCCTGCCAAAGAATCTTCTGCAGGCCCACATGGCATGAGTTGCCTTTGATAGGGTGTTGTTTAGATGGGAGTTCCAGTTCAGTCTTTTATCGAGAGTTACCCCTAGATATTTGACCTCGCTGGAAAGTCCCACGGGAGAGCCGCCAATGTGCAATTGTCCTATGTCAACGGAATGGCGCTTAGTGAAGGGAACGATAATTGCCTTTTGTGGATTGATGCTCAGACCAACATCTTCGCACCATCTACAAACCGTGTTCAGAGCAGATTGCATCAGTTCTGTCACGGTGTTGGCAAAGTTCCCGTTCACTACGATAGCCAGGTCGTCAGCGTAGCCGATTGCTACCACGCCCTGTTCTGCAAGGATGCTCAGTAGTTCATCAACTACTAGGGACCAGAGTAAGGGGGATAAGACCCCTCCCTGGGGACATCCCTTAACCGCACTAATAAAAGCGGTCGTAGAGTCCAAGGTAGAGGAAATAGTCCGGTGTTTGAGCATAGCATCAATCCATCGGATTAGGGGGCGGGCGATATTTCTGCGCTCCAGCGCAGCAGAAATAGACCCGTAGCCGGTATTATCGAAAGCACCCTCTATATCAAGAAAGGAGCACAGAGCAATGTTCTTGGATGCGAGGGCTCTTTCGATATTACCAACCAGCTTGTGGAGAGCGACCTCCGTCGATCTCCCGGCTATATACGCAAACTGCGTGGGGTGCAGAGGATGAGTTTTCTGCAGAGAGCACCGAATGTGCAGGTCTACGAGCCTTTCCGCCGTCTTAAGCAGAAAGGAAGTAAGACTGATCGGCCGATATGACTTAGGCTGATCAGGGGGACGATTCCCCTGTTTGGGAATGAATACCACATTGACTCTCCTCCAAGAGATGGGTATGTAACCCCAAGTGAGACTAGCCCTAAGAAGGCCGACCAGCGGATCAAGAATGTGATCCAGGCTGTTTTGTAAGAGGGCTGGAAAGATTTGATCGCCCCCTGGGGCTTTGAAGGGAGCGAAGGAATCTACAGCCCATTTGACCTTTTCAGGGTCGAAGATGGTTCCTGATAGACTGGACCCACGAAAGTCCGGTGACAAGGTGGCGTCATCGTGACTGGATAGATCTGGGTTCGCCACAGAACCTGGGAAGTGGACTTGTAGCAGAAGATCAAGTGCTTCCCTGCGATCTTGAGTGAAAGAGCCATCTGCTCTTTTAAGAAGCCCTATCCCATTAGACGACCCTTTGGCCAATACTTTGTGGAGTCTCGCTGCCTCAGGCAACGATTCAATGCTACCACAGTAGCTGCGCCACGTATCGCGCTTAACACGTCTAATGTTCTTGTTATAATTAGTGAGAGCGTCCCTATAGACGTCCCAATTGACACGGTTAGATCTGGCCTTGTTGAATAGACTTCTAACCTTCCTTCTTTGAGCAGCCAGTTCCTCGTTCCACCATGGAACTTTACGGTTGACTTTTAGGGTCTTCCGAACAGAGCTGTCCTCGAAGGATGTGATTAGCACATCTTGAAGCATGTTGGCAGCAAGTTCTATCTCACTGATAGAATTGGGGTTGCTGATCAACGAGTCTGCTTTGAAAGCCACAGAGGCTTTGAAGAGTTCCCAGTTTGTCTTTTTGGGACAGAAGGAGTTCTGACGGATCTCGACTTGGCCAGGGAGGTCGAACACGCACACTATCTCACAGTTTTTTTAATTTGCCGCCCACCACTCTAACCACTCGGCCAATGCCTCACTGATTAGCCCATCGGCAAAGCTGCATTTTGAACCAAGTTTGTTACCATACAATGCAAATAAAAAGTTTAAAATGCTGTGTGTCTGACGCTAGATTCTAACCTCGGTATGGTTGTGTAAATTAGGTCTGCTTAAGTATATATGTTCAAAGTGACTTTAATTCGTATCATATCTCACTTATTTATAGTCCGATTTAAATGAAATTTTCACATAACGCCCGTGGCAAGATATTTGTCATGTAAGATATACAACTATGGTTGTTGAGCTAATATTGTAGTTGTTAAATAGTTATTACTGATTTACAGAGGCGGGAAGGGGCGTGTCTAAATTTTACAAAAACTTTGAGACACTGCAATATATATGTATGTTGTCGCAAAATTTTATGACTCTAGCTCTTATAGTTTGTGAGATCCAGGTGTTCATACAGACAGACAGACGGACAGACGGTCAGACGGACAGACAGACATGGCTCAATCGACTCGGTTTCTGATACTGAGTCAGAATATATATAGTTTATGGGGTCGGAGATGCCTCCTCCTCCTTCCGTTCCGACAAACACAATAGTCCATGAATTTTTTTAAAATCCATGGCCTAAAAATACAAACGCTACAGTCAGGTGCTGACTGTATAAGGCCATGGATTAACTTAGTATACCGTAAACAAGTTTGTAGATAACAGAATAGAATTGCCGCTCGAATTTTCTACCGATTATCAAAAATAATAATAAATTAATTCATTTCTGCAATCTGCAGACATAGATAACTTAATTATATTCGGATATTTATTAAAACTCGCAATGAAAATTGCGCTTTATTTGGATTAATATTAAAAATTTGGCGGAGATCAATTTTATAGTGTTCGACGATACGCGCAATTTGAATTAACGAACAGAAAAAGAAGAACGCATAGACAAAGCAGAAGCGAAGTGTCGCAACCATTAGACTGAGCGAGAGGGCAATAGGTATATGTATGCATTTCTAGCGCATACAAAAATTTATTTCATGTGCTTCTTGTTGATTTTTTGGCACTAGCCAGAGTTATTCAGTGGCTGAGTGGATTATGTCTCGGACTGTAAGGCCAACAATGTTGTGTGGACCGTGTTTCGGGGTTCGATTGCTACCGCGATCGGCATGTGAAAGTTTTTTGTTTTTCATTATTTTTCATTAAAATATTTTAAAAGCTCAATAACATTGAAAAGGGGCGGCGGTGGTAGCCGGCTTTTTTAAGTTTTTGGTACGCAATATATGTAATTAGAACTTAGTTTTCTTTCGTTGATACACAACAGCAACTCCAAATCTAATTGTATTGTACATATGTATGTACATACATGCGTGCAATAATGTGTGTTGAAGTGGGATGCCAATATATTAAGTTACAAAAGAACGAAGGCAGTGCCCGCACCAAACCGATTGAAATCAGAAGTGTCTCACAGCAGTACCGATGTGATCAACACTTATTTCGTAACTAACTTTGCTATGCAGAAGGCAAATGAGCAAATAAAGATTTAACAGCTGTGCTCGCTCTCTATTGAGAGAGAGAGGAACATAGCACAAAGGGGAATGCAAAATCTATTGCTGTACAAGAGTGATAAACTAAAATATGTACATCAAATTTCTGATGAGCTGCTGCTGGCTGCGGGCTGCATAACCAAACATCCTCCCCCCGTTGGAGGACACGGGCTGACAACATCATCCTGTTTGGGTAGAACGCAGAGCTTAGCGACTGCCCTGAAGATTCCTGAAGATTCCTGTGGCAGTTTTGAGAACAGCAACTCGTGCGACGCTATCGGGTCCAGGGATCAGATTGACTACTCGAGCTAGTGGCCATTTGAGGGGTGGCAGGTTTTACTAACACGACATCATTGATTTGAATGCCTGCCTTCTGTGCTCGCCATTTGCAACGTTGCTGAAGAAGCGTTAGATATTCACATCTCCACCGGCTCCAGAATATTTGCTGGTAGTAGGTGAGTCGCTGCCAGCGATCCAATCGGTTGAGATTTAATTTTGTTAGATCAGGCTCAGCAAACAAGGCGAGGGGGGCCGTGCCTAAGAAGTGCGCTGGCGTTAGTACTTCAAGGTCGCCTGGGTGTTCTGAAAGAGGAACTAAAGGTCTTGAATTAATTATTGCCGCAATGTGGCAAATGAGCGTGGGCAGGTCATCAGCGGGCAAAACGGCAGGGCCAACAGCTCGGTAAAAATGATGCTTTGCTGTTTTTACAGCTGCCTCCCAGAGGCCTCCAAAATGCGGCGAGCGAGGAGGGATGAATCGCCATTCAATGCTATCAGTCAAGCAGAATTCGTGTACTGCAGTTTGATGTGATGTGTTCAGGAACAAACGCTTAAGATCCTGCAGCTCATTCCGAGCGCCGACAAAATTGGTGGCGTTGTCCGACCATATGCGTGCAGGCTTTCCACGAGTCAGTATAAATCGAGGCGATGCATTAAGAAATGCAGAAGTGGAGAGATCCTGCACCAGCTCAAGGTGGACAGCCTTTGTAGAAAAGCAGATAAAGATGCAGATATAGCACTTAATAGGTGCTTTGTTCCGAACAGGATTTTTGTAATAAAATGGGCCGCAAAAGTCCAGACCAGTGACCTTGAAGGAGTGTGAAGCTGTTACGCGGTCCTCAGGAAGATCACCCATAATGTGACCAGCTATATGTGGCTTGGCTCGAAAACATATGATGCATTTGCTGACTGCACTTGCAGTTGTTTTGCGACCGCCAATGGGCCAGAACTGCAGTTGAATGGAAGCGAGTAGTGCGCGACGTCCAGAATGCAGATTGCGACGATGATAGTCAAGTATGATGGCCCGAGTGACTGGGTGCTGACGTGGCAATATTAATGGATGCTGTGCGTCATAGTCCAACGACGAGTGCCTCAGTGTCTGCCACCAACTCGCATGAGTCCAGAGTTGTCAATGATGGGTGCGAGAGATGCAATTGAGCTCGATGATTTTACTTGTCGACTGTTGAGCTGTGCATTATAGTCCTCAGTAAGGTGTGCCATCTGAATGGAGCGAATGATAAGTTTCATGCCTCCGGTGAGATGATTAACAGACAGGCCGGGGTGCCTGATACGATATCGAAATTTGAAGATGTATCCAAAAACATGCTTCAATTTTTGCCAGGAGTTGACAAATTTACAACTGGTTGGGGTGTCGATGTCGACAGGGGCCTTGAGAGCGATGAGGGAGAACCTTTGGAGCGAGACAAGATTTTGGCCAGTGCGATTTGTCTTCTTGAAGATAGTCAGGACCATGAGACCAAAGATTTGACTCGATCAGCTCACTAGGAAGTGCCCCTCTCGAATCCAGGACAGCACCACAGCAGAATCTGACCAGCAATAAACAGGGCATGAAAATAAACCAAGCTGCAGAACTTCCCGCATCAGTTGAGCCAGTAATACTGCAGCGCATAATTCCAATTTGGGAACCGTGAGGGTCTTCAATGGGGCAACACGAGATTTAGCGCAGAAAAGATGGGCTACTCGTTGACCTTGAGACATGGAGATAATGTAGATGCATCCTCCATATGCGTCAATGCTGGCATCACTGAATCCATGGATTTCGACAACGCTATTGGGCACCAGTGCGAGACGAGGAAATTGCAACTTCTGGGTGAGGCAGATATCAGCAGACAAATTTAGCCAAGCAGAATGAAGCGCCGAAGGTAAACTTTCGTCCCAGTCAAGTTTTCTCTCCAGATTTGCTGCAGCAGGATTTTGGCCTTCGTTATAACGGGGCAGATAAGACCAAGAGGATCGTAAAAGCGGGCAATTGTAGACAAGACAGAGCGCTTGCTGGGTTTTGGAACTTCTTTCATGGGCGATGTGGAGAATAGTAGAATATCCGAGATTGAATCCCAGGCGATACCAAGAGTTTTGGTCTGTCGCATGATCTCCAAGACTTCTTCGGTTGAGTTACCTCCTGTGATAAGGTCATCGACATAAAAGTCTCGTAGAAGAACTTTAGCGCCAATTGGAAACGATGATTTTTCGTCTTCTGCTAGCTGTTGCATGGCTCGGACAGATAGAAATGAAGCTGGCTTTGTTCCGTAGGTGACGGTATCAAGCTTAAATACTTGTACCTTTTCCTGGGGTGTGTCACGCCACAAAATGCATTGCAAATAGCTGTCCGGTTCCTTGACCCGGACACATCGGTACATTTTACAGATGTCACCAGTTAAAGCAATAGGGAAGGTTCGAAACTGTAACAAAGTGTGAAACAGTTTGGGCTGCAAAGTGGGGCCTGCCATGAGTATTTCGTTTAATGAGTATCCTGAAGAAGTTTTGGCAGAGCCATCAAAGACAACACGTAGCTTAGTTGTTGTGCTGTCTTCCTTTAAAACGCAGTGATGCGGCAAATAAAATTTGCATAGTTTCTGGGAGTTAAATGTTACCAGAGACATGTGATTTAAAGATAAGTACTCATGAATAAAGGCTGAATACTTCTCTTTGAGCTGACGATTGCGTTCAAGTTTGTTTTCCAGATTTAAAAAACGGCGATAGGCTTGTTTATAGGAATCTCCCAATATTTCCGGGCTATGCTTTGCAGGAAGTCGGACTGAATATTCTCCAGATGGAAGCCTAGAAAATGTAGACTTGAAGTGGGCCTCGCAGTCGAGTTCTTCCTTTGTGCGCTTAGAGACGGATTCAGCAGTTGTTTCTATCTCCCAAAATTTGCGCACTAGTTCCTCCAGACGGATGTCATCATCAGGGATTTGAGGCCCATTTCCTTTAACAGTCAATGATGAAGCCTTGTTGGGGTTGGAGCTACCACCAGTGACAATCCATCCAAAACGAGTTTTTTGGAGAATGGGAAGTCCATCGGCCAATTTTATTTGGCCTACACACAGCAGATCAAAAAATAGACTAGCGCCTATCAGCAAGTCAATTTTTTGGGGCTTGAAGAATTGGGGATCGGCCAAACGAAGATTAGCTGGTATTTTCCAGTCTTCAGAGTTTATAGTTAGGTTGGGCTGGTTGTCCGTGATATTAGGAGCTACCAGAGCTGCGATATTGGCAACGAACTCTGAAGTTTGAGATTTGAGATTAATGTTTATCATACATCCATCTGAGCTAAATCTGGCATCACCAATTCCAGACACGGTAGCTATAGACTTGTACTTGGTCAATTGCAAAGTGTGTGCCAGACGAGAGGTGATTATGTGTAGTTGCGAGCCGGAGTCAAGCAAGGCTCGGCAAGGAACCCAAGATCCTGATTTATTTTGAATATTGATGACGGCAGTGGCCAACAACACAAAGTCTGCTCCGAGATTTTGAGCCACTAAGGAAGAAGATTGACCAGGTGATGATCCTTGTGCAACTACTTGCAATCCATTGGTACGAGTATCAGAAGCTAGCTGAGGTTGAGCAGGCTGGGAGCGAGATGACGACGGCCTTGAGCGAAAATGTAGCAATTTGTTGTGCTTACTTCCACAAATGCAACAGCGATCAGCATTACAATGTCGTAGGTGATGTCCACCTTTAAGGCAGTTTTGGCATAAAGCCAACCTTTTTGCTTCCTGTAAGCGATCTTGGGCGACAGTCTTCTGAATTATGAATTATTAATTATTAATTATCAAAAATGATGTGGTCTACAGCATTGCAGACAGGGCAGCAAGTGGCCGGGGAAGTAGCGACAAATGAATTTCTAGAGTTGTTCGTTTTCCTAGGTTTTACAACCTGTGGCATGATTCGAAGTACAGCATTGGTACGTTCGATGTTTTCAAATTTCTGGCATCTTGTCTCCAGAAATTTAACAAATTCATTACAGACGGGTAGCCTTTCAGTGGAAGCAGCATCCTCCCATAATAGCTGGGTTTCACGGTCGACCTTTTGGAGAAAACAATAAACGAGAATACACTCGGATATTTCCACAGGGGTACTGATGCTGTGAAGTGCCCGTAAACGCAAGTTAATTTGGTCGGACAGTTCACGCAGCTTTCCAGAAGAGGAACCGTCTACCTTTGGTAAGTTCATGATCGCCGAAATGTGGGCCTCGAAAATAAGCCGCTTATTATTGTAGCGCTTATCCAACAACTCCAGGGCAACCGGGTAATTTACATCAGTGACCTCTAAAGCGCCAACGGCATCCAAAGCTGGACCTCTTAGGCAAGACTTGAGGTGTTGAAGCTTCTCCATGTCAGCCAGTATTGGGTTTTTATCGATGACAGTCGAAAACATCGACATAAAATCTGTGTATTCGGTATAATTTCCAGTAAAGGTGTGTAGCTTCAGGTCAGGCACATTCGGTCGTCGAAATGGAGAACCAGAAGGCAACTCAGTTCCGGGATCTTGACGCATAGTTGAACAAGAAATCTCTGGCACTTTACGTCTACTGAGTTCCGTTTGTACAACATACCGCATTTCAAAGACAATGTCCTTGAACTGGTCACGCAACTCACTTCCCATTTCATCGAGGTCTATTTCCTCCAGGGAATCATGAGTCAAGGTGAACGAAGCCTCTGTTTGGATTATTAAATCCAGCTTTAAATGCAGACCATCATCATTAATGGAAATGGCCGATTCGGTGGTTAAACCTGCAGATTTTATTCTATCAGCTGGCAGACCGACTGTGTCGTTGTTTGGCATTTTTATATTGTTGATTATTTTTAATATTTTGGCACTACAAAAAAAATATAAAGTCAAAGAAAACTCAGACTTGTTGACAGTTTTGCAAGCACTGAATTTTGAACCGGGAAATGTAAAAATCACGCACAATGGTTAACAGTTTTACAAGCACTGTATTTGCACCGGCAACCAACCTGCGCACAAAATAGGAATAATGTGTGTGTGTTTATGCACAAGTCAATTCTTTTTGCATAGCCAAAACAACATGAATTTAGCGGTAGGCAAAGAAGAAACCGAAAAAGGGGTGGAGAGAGACGGGTTAAACTGCCGCTACGCGTGGATGCTTATGTACGTAAGCAAGAAACCGAAAATAAAAAAATACAAACGCTACAGTCAGGTGCTGACTGTATAAGGCCATGGATTATCATAGTATACCGTAAAAAAGTTTGTAAATAACAGAATAGAATCGCAGCTCGAATTTCCCACCGATTATCAAAAATAATCAGTACCTAGGGAACACCAAGGGGAAGTTACAGCACATGTAATGGATTTAGTTGTTCTTAAAAAGTTAAATTTTGGTGACCTACGAGTCGCTTGAGATGTTCTGCGCAACTTAAATGTTCCCCAAATTAATTAATTTCTGCAATCTGCAGACATAGATAACTTAATTATATTCGGATATTTATAAAAATTCGCAATGAAAATTTCGCTTTATTTGGATTAATATTAAAAATTTGGCGGAGATCAATTTTATACAGTGTTCGATGATACGCGCAATTTGAATTAACGAACAGAAGAAGAAGAACGCATAGACAAAGCAGAAGTGAAGTGTCGCAACCATTAGACTGAGCGAGAGGGCAATAGGTATATGTATGCATTTCTAGCGCATACCAAAATTTATTTCATGTGCTTCTTGTTGATTTTTGGCACTATCCAGAGTTATTCGGTGGCTGAGTGGATTATGTCTCGGACTGTAAGGCCAACAATGTTGAGTTCGATTGCTACCGCGATCGGCATGTGAAAGTTTTTGTTTTTCATTATTTTTCATTAAAATATTTTAAAAGCTCAATAACATTGAAAAGGGGCGGCGGCGGTAGCCGGTTTTTTTAAGTTTTTGGTACGCAATATATGTAATTAGAACTTAGTGTTCTTTCGTTGGTACACAACAGCAACTCCAAATCTAATTGTATTGTACATAAGTATGTACATACATGCGTGCAATAATGTGTGTTGAAGTGGGATGCCAATACATACATGTGGATATGCAGACATGTATGTATGGGCGTCCCACTCACACATTCACAACTGCATTGAAGAACGCATTGTTTACTTTCGGCTCGCATCTTTTTGATGCGTGCTAAATATAATAAAAATAGTAAACTTTATTTATAAATAATTAATATTATTTGTAACTATTATAATTTTATTGCATAATATAGTATGAAAACAAAATGAGGAAAAACAATTTTTTATTGAAATTTAATTAAATAATTTAATTTGTTTGTAGCTGCTATTTTACAGCCCGCTTGACTATAACTTTTCTTTTAGTTTATTAAAATAAAATAAATAAATAAAACAAAATAAAAAAAAATAAATAATTAATAAATGAAAATTCCCAACCGCCTCACCGGGAGTTGAACACACCACTATAACCCACAGTTTTTTTAATTTGCCGTCCGCCACTCTAACCACTCGGCCATTGCCTCACTCGTGGGCCTATCGGCAAAGCTGCATTGTGAACCAATTCTGTTACCATACAATGCAAATAAAAAGTAAAAATGCTGTGTGTCTGACGCTAGATTCGAACCTCGGTATGCTTGTGTAAATTAGGTCTGCTTAAGTATATATGTTCAAAGTGAGTTTAATTCGTATCATATCTCACTTATTTATAGTCCGATTCAAATGAAATTTTCACATAACGCCCGTGGCAAGGTATTTGTCATGTAAGGTATACAACTTTGGTTGTTGAGCTAATATTGTAGTTGTTAAATAGTTATTACTGATTTACAGAGGCGGGAAGGGGCGTGTCCAAATTTTACAAAAACTTTGAGACACTGCAATATATATGTATGTTATCGCAAAATTTGATGACTCTAGCTCTTATAGTTTCTGAGATCCAGGTGTTCATACAGACAGACAGACGGACAGACGGTCAGACGGACAGACGGACAGACAGACATGGCTCAATCGACTCGGCTACTGATACTGATTCAGAATATATATAGTTTATGGGGTCGGAGATGCCTCCTTCTGCCTGTTACGCATATTTCCGTTCCGACAAACACAATAGACCATGAATTTTTTTAAAATCCATGGCCTAAAAAAATAAAGCATGAAAGAATAAATAAAAAGCGAGATTCTTCTATAGATAATTCAACTGTTGATCATGATGATGATGATGATGATGATGATGATGATACTGATAATGATATTTACTATTCTCAATCAAATATAGAAAATGAAGATAGTGATAATGAAGAAGTAAAAGAAGAAGAAGAAGAAGAAAGTGAAGAAATTGAAGAAAGTGAAGAAGATCAAATACCTGATAATATTAATTTAAGTGTAAATAAACTTTTAAATGATAATCTTTTGGATAGGGTTTATGGACCGACAGGGTCTAAATCAAGACTAGAATTGGGTAACAAACAACTAGAAGTAAAAAACAAAAAAATTATATTATCAAGCGGGAGTACATGGCCTCTTACATTTGGTTTATACTCTCTAATTTTTCATAGCCACCCTACGAATTACTCTAAAACTGATTTAGTTTCATATAAAGAGATTTTAGAAGAAACGAGTGTACATAGAAGAGAACATGATCCAAAAAAACAAATTAAAGGAACTCGTGCATTGAAATATACGAAAATTATTAAACCCTTGATATCGTCAACACCAACAACATCAACAACAACAACGACAGCAACAGGTCAAACCAAATTATGTCTATTGGAATAATGTTAACGAATTAGTTGAACGATTACAACTTTTAATAGCTTCACAAGCTGCTGGTAATAACAATCATACCAATGAAATTCTATCAATAGCAGAAGAGTTGCGTGACCACATTTTTCGAGTAATAGACAATTTTCTTCAATTTTCAAAAGAGAACTTGAAAACCTAACAGGTGTATATCTTGATAGTGATGGTCATATAAATGTACAGCAAAAACGAATTAAAAGCGAATTCTTCGCTACCGACAAATGATTTTGACTTGACAATAAAAGCGTATGTAGATGGGAAAGTAAATGAATTGAAAGCATTACAGGAGCAAACAATAATTAAGGCTTTTGATCAACGAAATAAACGTATAACAGAAATGGAAGACAGCGTAATCCGTTTACTTAATTTAATGGCAAATCTCGATAAAATTATGAATACAATTATCGAAAAAATAAACAACTTGAATAGATTTGTGAGCAAATATTTAAAAAAACCTGCTGTAAAATCTAGTAAAATACAAATAGATGGTGCACTGATTCAGGGTAAAAATGCATATGGTCAAACTCTTGATTATCCAAGTATTATAATAAACGAAAAAGGAGAGGAAGAATATCCAGAAGTTATAATAAAACCTGTCAAAATGTAAAGAAAACTTTAAATATGATATGCAATTGCCACTCACAGTCATATTCAACATGTCACTTGATAGGTTTGGGCATTATTCGAATAAAGTAGAATATTCAAAACACTTTAAGAAAGGTGTGGAAAAATTTCAAGTTTTATTCAATGACTCCTCCGATGGTAATCTGAATGCACAGAAGAAAATATTTAAAAATTGTCTAGCTCCCATAAATGAAAACGATTTGACATCAAAATTATATGTTGATGAAGAACTAAAAAAAGTTATTAGGAATATAACAAATTCAATTACTAAGAAACAGCGTCAACAAAAATATCAGAAAAAATACAAACGCTACAGTCAGGTGCTGACTGTATAAGGCCATGGATTATCTTAGTATACCGTAAACAAGTTTGTAAATAACAGAATAGAATCGCCGCTCGAATTTTCTACCGATTATCAAAAATAATCAGTACCTAGGGAACACCAAGGGGAAGTTACAGCACATGTAATGGGGCTAGTTGTTCTTAAAAAGTTAAATTTTGGTGAGTCGACTTAAGATATTCTCCGCAACTTAAATATTTCCCAAATTAATTAATTTCTGCAATCTGCACACATAGATAACTTAATTATATTCGGATATTTATTAAAACTCGCAATGAAAATTCCGCTTTATTTGGATTAATATTAAAAATTTGGCGGAGATCAATTTTATACAGTGTTCGACGATACGCGCAATTTGAATTAACGAACAGAAGAAGAAGAACGCATAGACAAAGCAGAAGCGAAGTGTCGCAACCATTAGACTGAGCGAGAGGGCAATAGGTATATGTATGCATTTCTAGCGCATACAAAAATTTATTTCATGTGCTTCTTGTTGATTTTTTGGCACTAGCCAGAGTTATTCAGTGGCTGAGTGGATTATGTCTCCGACTGTAAGGACCACAATATTGACCGTGTTTCGGAGTTCGATTGCTACCGCGATCGGCATGTGAAAGTTTTTGTTTTTCATTAAAATATTTTAAAAGCTCATTGAAAAGGGGCGGCGGCGGTAGCCGGTTTTTTTTAAGTTTTTGGTACGCAATATATGTAATTAGAACTTACTTCTCTTTCGTTGGTACACAACAGCAACTCGAAATCTAATTGTATTGTACATATGTATGTACATACATGCGTGCAATAATGTGTGTTGAAGTGGGATGCCAATACATACATATGGATATGCAGACATGTATGTATGGGCGTCCCACTCACATTCACAACTTTTAAAGGGCTTGTAGTGAAACGGTGTCACTATCGTCTGCTTATGATGGTGCCGCGCTGCCAGATCGGGCTCATATCGATGAGGCTGCGTCGCCACAGTCTTATGATCGCTGTTATGTTCGAGCATTCTAATTGAAAAAGTCATAACAGGCAAAATACTGAAAGAGTGACGACATTGAAGAACGCATTGTTTAATTTTGGCTCGCGTCTTTTTGATGCGTGCTAAATATAAAAATAATAGTAAACTTTATTTATAAATAATTAATATTATTTGTAACTATTATAATTTTATTGCATAATATAGTATGAAAACAAAATGAGGAAAAACTATATTTTATTGAAATTTAATTAAATAATTTAATTTGTTTGTAGCTGCTATATTACAACCCGCTTGACTGCAACTTTTCTTTTAGTTTATTAGAATAAAATAAATAAACAAAATAAAATAATAAATAATTAATAAATGATAATTCATAATTCGCACCCGCCTCAACCGGGAGTTGAACACACGCACTCTCTCATAATCAATTTAATTTGCTGTCCGCCACTCTAACCACTCGGCCACTGTCTCACTCATCGGCAAAGCTGCATTGTGAACCAATTCTGTTACCATACAATGCAAATAAAAAGTTTAAAATGCTGTGTGTCTGACGCTAGATTCGAACCTCGGTATGCTTGTGTAAATTAGATCTGCTTAAGTATATATGTTCAAAATGAGTTTAATTAGTATCATATCTCACTTATTAATAGTCCGATTTAAATGAAATTTTCACATAACGCCCGTGGCAAGGTATTTGTCATGTAAGATACTTTGGTTGTTGAGCTAATATTGTAGTTGTTAAATAGTTATTACTGATTTACAGAGGCGGAAAGGGGCGTGTCCAAATTTTACAAAAACTTTGAGACACTGCAATATATATGTATGTTGTCGCAAAAATTTGATGACTCTAGCTCTTATAGTTTCTGAGATCCAGGTGTTCATACAGACAGACAGACGGACAGACGGTCAGACGGACAGACGGACAGACGGACAGACAGACATGGCTCAATCGACTCGGCTACTGATACTGATTCAGAATATATATAGTTTATGGGGTCGGAGATGCCTCCGTCTGCCTGTTACGCACATTTCCGTTCCGACAAACACAATAGACCATGAATTTTTTTAAAATCCATGGCCTAAAAATACAAACGCTACAGTCAGGTGCTGACTGTATAAGGCCATGGATTATCTTAGTATACCGTAAACAAGTTTGTAAATAACAGAATAGAATCGCCGCTCGAATTTTCCACCGATTATCAAAAATAATCAGTACCAAGGGGAAGTTACAGCACATGTAATGGGGCTAGTTGTTCTTAAAAAGTTAAATTTTGGTGAGTCAACTTGAGATGTTCTCCGCAACTTAAATGTTCCCCAAATTAATTAATTTCTGCAATCTGCAGACATAGATAACTTAATTATATTCGGATATTTATTAAAACTCGCAATGAAAATTGCGCTTTATTTGGATCAATATTAAAAATTTGGCAGAGATCAATTTTATACAGTTTACGACGACACGCGCAATTTGAATTAACGAACAGAAGAAGAAGAACGCATAGACAAAGCAGAAGCGAAGTGGCGCAACCATTAGACTGAGCGAGAGGGCAATAGATATATGTATGCATTTCTAGCGTGTACCAAAATTTATTTCATGTGCTTCTTATTGATTTTTGACACTAGCTAGAGTTATTCAGTGGCTGAGTGGATTATGTCTCGGACTGTAAGGCCAACAATGTTGACCGTGTTTCGGAGTTCGATTGCTACCGCGATCGGCATGTGAAAGTTTTTGTTTTTCATTATTTTTCATTAAAATATTTTAAAAGCTCAATAACATTGAAAAGGGGCGGTTTTTTTAAGTTTTTGGTACGCAATATATGTAATTAGAAGTCAGTTTTCTTTCGTTGGTATACAACAGCAACTCCAAATCTAATTGTATTGTACATATGCATGTACATACATGCATGCAATAATGTGTGTTGAAGTGGGATGCCAATACATACATGTGGATATATATGTATGGGCGTCCCACTCACACATTCACAACTTTTAAAGGGCTTGTAGTGAAACGGTGGAACTATCGTCTGCTTATGATGGTGCCGTTCTCATATCGATGAGGTTGCGTCGCCACAGTCTTATGATCGCTGTTATGTTCTAGCATTCTAATTCCAAAATATTGAGAGCAAGACAAAATAACAATATCCAATAAGAATCATATTGAACTTGCAAAGTCATAACAGGCAAAATACGGAGAGAGTGACGGTGTTGAAGAACGCATTGTTTACTTTTGGCTCGCGTCTTTTTGATGCGTGCTAAATATAATGAAAATAGTAAACTTTATTTATAAATGATAAATATTATTTGTAACTATTATAATTTTATTGCATAATATAGTATGAAAACAAAATAAGGAAAAACTATATTTTATTAAAATTTAATTAAATAAATTAATTTGTTTGTAGCTGCTATATTACAACCCGCTTGACTGCAACTTTTCTTCTAGTTTATTAGAATAAAATAAATAAACAAAATAAAATAATAAATAATTAATAAATGATAATTCATAATTCCGCGCACCCGCCTCAACCGGGTCAACCGGGAGTTGAACACACACACACGAACTCTCTCACAGTCAATTTAATTTGCCGTCCGCCACTCTAACCACTCGGCCATTGCCTCACTCCTTAGCCCATCCGCAAAGCTGCATTTTGAACCAATTCTGTTACCATACAACGCAAATAAAAAGTTTAAAATGCTGTGTGTCTGACGCTAGATTCGAACCTCGGTATGCTTGTGTAAATTAGGTCTGCTTAAGTATATATGTTGAAAGTGAGTTTAATTCGTATCATATCTCACTTATTTATAGTCCGATTTAAATGAAATTTTCACATAACGCCCGTGGCAAGGTATTTGTCATGTAAGATATACAACTTTGGTTGTTGAGCTAATATTGTAGTTGTTAAATAGTTATTACTGATTTACAGAGGCGGGAAGGGGCGTGTCCAAATTTTACAAAAACTTTGAAACACTGCAATATATATGTATGTTGTCGCAAAATTTGATGACTCTAGCTCTTATAGTTTCTGAGATCCAGGTGTTCATACAGACAGACAGACGGACAGACGGTCAGACGGACAGACAGACATGGCTCAATCGACTCGGCTACTGATACTGATTCAGAATATGTATAGTTTATGGGGTCGGAGATGCCTCCTTCTGCCTGTTACGCACATTTCCGTTCCGACAAACACAATAGTCCATGAATTTTTTTAAAATCCATGGCCTAAAAACGTTATGTCAAATATCATATGAAATTTTCATATGAAATAAAATTATGTCAAATTTCAATAGTCAAGTCAAACTTCATATGAAATAAAGTCAAGTCAAATATCATATGAAAAATTCATATGAAATAAAATGATGTCAACTTTTAAATGTCAAGTCAAATTTCATATGAAATAAAGTTAAGTCAAATATCATATGACAAATTCATATGAAATAAAATTATGTCAAATTTCAAAAGTCAAGTCAAATTTCATATGAAATAAAGTCAAGTCAAATATCATATGAAAAATTCATATGAAATAAAATTATGTCAACTTTTAAAAGTCAAGTCAAATTTCATATGAAATAAAGTTAAGTCAAATATCATATGACAAATTCATATGAAATAAAATTATGTCAAATTTCAAAAGTCAAGTCAAATTTCATATGAAATAAAGTCAAGTCAAATATCATATGAAAAATTCATATGAAATAAAATTATGTCAAATTTCAAAAGTCAAGTCAAATTTCATATGAAATAAAGTCAAGTCAAATATCATATGAAAAATTCATATGAAATAAAAGTATGTCAAATTTCAAAAGTCAGTCGCGATCGAACACTCAACGAGTGCAGACGTGCCTACGGACCGACAGCAAGTGATTTTTTCGTGCTCAAAGTCCCGCTAGCTCAAAACCCGCTACGTAGCGTCGCGAGACAACGTCGCGCGCTGTGATTGGTTCAGCTCCCGTACCAACGGTACTGCTACCACTACCAACGCACTCTCGAGTGTGCGTGTTATTCGCAGAAACAGTAACTTCGTGCGAAGCAGCGGTACTCAACCCAGCAGCAGCCACGTGCTGCGGTTGGTACACCGACAAACGGTACCCTCCGTGCCCCTCACCCCTCACCACCCTACCCGACGACAACATGGACTGGCAAGCCCCCCCGCGGACCCACAAGCATGGAACAACACCATGCAAAAAGGCTCTAAGAGTACGCAAGAGCAGCTCTAGCAGCGAGGGAAGCACCTCGCATTCAGAGCCGGGCGAGATCAAGCGCAAACCGGCTAAGAAAGCGCAGGGAGAGAAGCTGGATGATAAGCCAAGCACTAGCGCAGCTCTGCGCAAGAAGCTGGCTAATAACACCTTTGCTTTACTCTCGAGCGAAGAAGACGATGACGACCAAGTGAGCTCTGATGACGAACCCGGACCTGAAGACGAATCTAGGCCCAAGACCCCCGAAAAACCAAAACCCACCCCGAAGACCATCAAACCACCTCCGATTTTTATTCCTGATGTGATCAACATCTCGGCACTAGTCAGGATGATCACGACGCTTGTAGGCCCGAAGAACAATTTTACATACAAGACCGTGAATGGCAACAATGTTCGTGTCATGATGCCGGACAAAGAGTCCTACACAGCTCTGCGTCTCCAACTTGTGGCTCAAAACAAAAGGCATCGGACTTTCCAGCCGAAAGATGAACGAGCATATAAAGTTGTTATCAAAGGACTCCACCACTCCACTGACCGTGAGGAAATCATTGAAGACCTTCGCAGACAAGAGCACGCTGTAAGAGATCTGCACAATCCCATTGGCAGAAGAACTATGGAACCTCTGGGAATCTTCTTCAAAAGTCAAGTCGAATTTCATATGAAAAAATACAAACGCTACAGTCAGGTGCTGACTGTATAAGGCCATGGATTATCTTAGTATACCGTAAACAAGTTTGTAAATAACAGAATAGAATCGCCGCTCGAATTTTCTACCGATTATCAAAAATAATCAGTACCTAGGGAACACCAAGGGGAAGTTACAGCACATGTAATGGGGCTAGTTGTTCTTAAAAAGTTAAATTTTGGTGAGTCGACTTAAGATATTCTCCGCAACTTAAATATTTCCCAAATTAATTAATTTCTGCAATCTGCACACATAGATAACTTAATTATATTCGGATATTTATTAAAACTCGCAATGAAAATTCCGCTTTATTTGGATTAATATTAAAAATTTGGCGGAGATCAATTTTATACAGTGTTCGACGATACGCGCAATTTGAATTAACGAACAGAAGAAGAAGAACGCATAGACAAAGCAGAAGCGAAGTGTCGCAACCATTAGACTGAGCGAGAGGGCAATAGGTATATGTATGCATTTCTAGCGCATACAAAAATTTATTTCATGTGCTTCTTGTTGATTTTTTGGCACTAGCCAGAGTTATTCAGTGGCTGAGTGGATTATGTCTCCGACTGTAAGGACCACAATATTGACCGTGTTTCGGAGTTCGATTGCTACCGCGATCGGCATGTGAAAGTTTTTGTTTTTCATTAAAATATTTTAAAAGCTCATTGAAAAGGGGCGGCGGCGGTAGCCGGTTTTTTTTAAGTTTTTGGTACGCAATATATGTAATTAGAACTTACTTCTCTTTCGTTGGTACACAACAGCAACTCGAAATCTAATTGTATTGTACATATGTATGTACATACATGCGTGCAATAATGTGTGTTGAAGTGGGATGCCAATACATACATATGGATATGCAGACATGTATGTATGGGCGTCCCACTCGCACATTCACAACTTTTAAAGGGCTTGTAGTGAAACGGTGTCACTATCGTCTGCTTATGATGGTGCCGCGCTGCCAGATCGGGCTCATATCGATGAGGCTGCGTCGCCACAGTCTTATGATCGCTGTTATGTTCGAGCATTCTAATTGAAAAAGTCATAACAGGCAAAATACTGAAAGAGTGACGACATTGAAGAACGCATTGTTTAATTTTGGCTCGCGTCTTTTTTGATGCGTGCTAAATATAAAAATAATAGTAAACTTTATTTATAAATAATTAATATTATTTGTAACTATTATAATTTTATTGCATAATATAGTATGAAAACAAAATGAGGAAAAACTATATTTTATTGAAATTTAATTAAATAATTTAATTTGTTTGTAGATGCTATATTACAACCCGCTTGACTGCAACTTTTCTTTTAGTTTATTAGAATAAAATAAATAAACAAAATAAAATAATAAATAATTAATAAATGATAATTCATAATTCGCACCCGCCTCAACCGGGAGTTGAACACACGCACTCTCTCACAGTCATTCTAATTTGCTGTCCGCCACTCTAACCACTCGGCCATTGTCTCACTCCTTAGCCCATCGGCAAAGCTGCATTGTGAACCAATTCTGTTACCATACAATGCAAATAAAAAGTTTAAAATGCTGTGTGTCTGACGCTAGATTCGAACCTCGGTATGCTTGTGTAAATTAGATCTGCTTAAGTATATATGTTCAAAGTGAGTTTAATTAGTATCATATCTCACTTATTAATAGTCCGATTTAAATGAAATTTTCACATAACGCCCGTGGCAAGGTATTTGTCATGTAAGATATACAACTTTGGTTGTTGAGCTAATATTGTAGTTGTTAAATAGTTATTACTGATTTACAGAGGCGGAAAGGGGCGTGTCCAAATTTTACAAAAACTTTGAGACACTGCAATATATATGTATATTGTCGCAAAATTTGATGACTCTAGCTCTTATAGTTTCTGAGATCCAGGTGTTCATACAGACAGACAGACGGACAGACGGACAGACGGACAGACGGACAGACAGACATGGCTCAATCGACTCGGCTACTGATACTGATTCAGAATATATATAGTTTATGGGGTCGGAGATGCCTCCGTCTGCCTGTTACGCACATTTCCGTTCCGACAAACACAATAGACCATGAATTTTTTTAAAATCCATGGCCTAAAAAAGTTTAATCAAATACCATATGAAAATTGTTGCCTTCATATATTATAATAACATTGCCGGCAAGACAACACTCCACAGTCAATGAAAATTCAAATTTTGAAATTTTTCATATGACTTGCCTTACGCGACATCACTCCACCTATATAGGTTTTTTGACACGCGGTCCGCAAACTGGTCATTTTTTACATATAAAATTTTAATTTACTTGATTTTATATGACATTTTACAGATATTCTTATCAAATTACAAGTTATTTGACTTATTTTAGTTTTATATGAAATAAAAGTTAAAAATTTCATAAAAAAATAAAAGTTAAGAAAAATTTCATATGAAGTCAAATAATATAATAATATAATAAAATAATTTTATATGAAATTTCAAAAGTCAAGTCAAATTTCATATGAAATAAAGTTAAGTCAAATATCATATGAAATAAAATTAAGTCAAATTTCAAAAGTCGAGTCAAATTTTTCATATGAAATAAAGTCAAGTTAAATTTCATATGAAAATTTCATATGATATAAAATATGTGAAATTTCAAAAGTTAAGTCAAATTTCATATGAAATAATAAAAGTTAAGTCAAATTTCATATGAAAATTTCATATAATATAAATACATGTGAAATTTCGACAGTTAAGTCAAATTTCATATGAAAAATACAAACGCTACAGTCAGGTGCTGACCCTCGCTGATATGCATACGGACACAACATATACTGACCGTTCACTGATATGCAGACGGACTTAGTAAATAATGACCGTTTATCTTTATGCATGCAGATGCACGATTTCGCACCATCTGCATGCCATAAATCAGCAGATATTATTAGACCTAGATAAATAACAGTTGTCTTTTATTATCATGCCTGTAACCTATGTAAATACCTAGTTTGTAAGAAACATGTATATAAAGCCTACAAAACCGAATATTAAATCAGTATGAAAAGTAACTCTCACTTGACTACTCATTTTACTCCCCAGCCCAATTTGTTTTGTACTTATTGCGGCGACCTCTGCCACATTTTCGATGATACGCGCAATTTGAATTAACGAACAGAAGAAGAAGAACGCATAGACAAAGCAGAAGCAACCATTAGACTGAGCGAGAGGGCAATAGGTATATGTATGAATTTCTAGCGCATACCAAAATTTATTTCATGTGCTTCTTGTTGATTTTTTGGCACTAGCCAGAGTTATTCAGTGGCTGAGTGGATTATGTCTCGGACTGTAAGGCCAACAATGTTGACCGTGTTTCGGAGTTCGATTGCTACCGCGATCGGCATGTGAAAGTTTTTGTTTTTCATTATTTTTCATTAAAATATTTTAAAAGCTCAATAACATTGAAAAGGGGCGGCGGTGGTAGCCGGTTTTTTTAAGTTTTTGGTACGCAATATATGTAATTAGAACTTACTTTTCTTTCGTTGGTACACAACAGCAACTCCAAATCTAATTGTATTGTACATATGTATGTACATACATGCGTGCAATAATGTGTGAGACATGTATGTATGGGCGTCCCACTCGCACATTCACAACTTTTAAAGGGCTTGTAGTGAAACGGTGTCACTATCGTCTGCTTATGATGGTGCCGCGCTGCCAGATCGGGCTCATATCGTTGAGGCTGCGTCGCCACAGTCTTATGATCGAGCAATCTAATTGAAAAAGTCATAACAGGCAAAATACGGAAAGAGTGACGACATTGAAGAACGCATTGTTTAATTTTGGCTCGCGTCTTTTTGATGCGTGCTAAATATAAAAATAATAGTAAACTTTATTTATAAATAATTAATATTATTTGTAACTATTATAATTTTATTGCATAATATAGTATGAAAAAAATACAAACGCTACAGTCAGGTGCTGACTGTATAAGGCCATGGATTATCTTAGTATACCGTAAACAAGTTTGTAAATAACAGAATAGAATCGCCGCTCGACCTTTTCTACCGATTATCAAAAATAATCAGTACCTAGGGAACACCAAGGGGAAGTTACAGCACATGTAATGGGGCTAGTTGTTCTTAAAAAGTTAAATTTTGGTGAGTCGACTTAAGATATTCTCCGCAACTTAAATATTTCCCAAATTAATTAATTTCTGCAATCTGCACACATAGATAACTTAATTATATTCGGATATTTATTAAAACTCGCAATGAAAATTCCGCTTTATTTGGATTAATATTAAAAATTTGGCGGAGATCAATTTTATACAGTGTTCGACGATACGCGCAATTTGAATTAACGAACAGAAGAAGAAGAACGCATAGACAAAGCAGAAGCGAAGTGTCGCAACCATTAGACTGAGCGAGAGGGCAATAGGTATATGTATGCATTTCTAGCGCATACAAAAATTTATTTCATGTGCTTCTTGTTGATTTTTTGGCACTAGCCAGAGTTATTCAGTGGCTGAGTGGATTATGTCTCGGACTGTAAGGACCACAATATTGACCGTGTTTCGGAGTTCGATTGCTACCGCGATCGGCATGTGAAAGTTTTTGTTTTTCATTAAAATATTTTAAAAGCTCATTGAAAAGGGGCGGCGGCGGTAGCCGGTTTTTTTTAAGTTTTTGGTACGCAATATATGTAATTAGAACTTACTTCTCTTTCGTTGGTACACAACAGCAACTCGAAATCTAATTGTATTGTACATATGTATGTACATACATGCGTGCAATAATGTGTGTTGAAGTGGGATGCTAGATTCGAACCTCGGTATGCTTGTGTAAATTAGATCTGCTTAAGTATATATGTTCAAAGTGAGTTTAATTAGTATCATATCTCATTTATTATACCCTTCGACCATTGAAAATGGTCAAAAAAGGGTATACTAACTTTGTGCAAATGTATGTAACAGGCAGAAGGAGGCGTCGGAGACCCCATAAAGTATATATATTCTTGCTCAGGATCACAAGCCGAGTCGATTGAGCCCTGTCTGTCTGTCTGTCCGTCTGTCTGTGTGAACGCACAGATCTCAGCTATTATAAAAGCTAGAGTTACCAAATTTGGCAGGAAGACTCCTGTGTACTATAAGCAGATCAAGTTTATTTCAAATGTTAGGTGCCACGCCCACCGCCCCCGCAAATCAATAATTTAATTTTTGAACTTAATTTGTAAGCGCTGTAAAAAAGATACAACTTTCTGACTTAAACATGTACTAAGCTCATTAAAATATCTACGTATTCTCGAAATTGCAATCCGATCGGACAATAAACACAGAAGTTATTTAAGAAAGTATGTGCATAAAACTAAGTGCTTGTATCAGCTAACAAGGGAGGCGGGCGAGCGCAAAGCGCGAGCGCCATCTGTCGGCAATAATTTAAAAGCATGCGCATTTGTATATGTGTATAAATTTAACAAATTAAACTACACCGGAACATAGGTCGAAGGGTATCCCACTGTCGCGTGCAGCGCGACTATGGTTTTTTTCTATTTTTAATAGTTCGATTTAAATGAAATTTTCACATAACGCCCGTGGCAAGGTATTTGTCATGTAAGATATACAACTTTGGTTGTTGAGCTAATATTGTAGTTGTTAAATAGTTATTACTGATTTACAGGGGCGGAAAGGGGCGTGTCCAAATTTTACAAAAACTTTGAGACACTGCAATATATATGTATGTTGTCGCAAAATTTGATGACTCTAGCTCTTATAGTTTCTGAGATCCAGGTGTTCATACAGACAGACAGACGGACAGACGGTCAGACGGACAGACGGACAGACGGACAGACAGACATGGCTCAATCGACTCGGCTACTGATACTGATTCAAAATATATATAGTTTATGGGGTCGGAGATGCCTCCGTCTGCCTGTTACGCACATTTCCGTTCCGACAAACACAATAGACCATGAATTTTTTTTAAAATCCATGGCCTAAAAAAAGTTATGTCAAATATATGAAAATTTCATACGAAATAAAATTATGTCAAATTTCAATAGTCAAGTCAAATTTCATATGACATAAAGTCAATTCAAATATCATATGAATCATTGCTTATACGTCACTAAAGTGATGACGAGTCATTTGGCTACCTTTTAAGAGACTTATCAAGTCCCGCCGTTGAACATAAGCAAAGACTTGTTCAAATTTCATTTTATTTTATATGTTTCAAAATGGACATGAAGTCATTGTGTTTAACGTGAGCACCTGCCATGATGGCTTAATCTCACGGTCCTCGTATATGTGACACATTTTGTGACACATATTAGACATGAGTTCTGAATTAAGCGCCAGTACTAACGCCCCATTGAAAAAGTGACAAGTCACAATTCCTTTGGTACCAATTGAATACATACTGGTCAGATATGTATTCCCCCTTGGTTTGGGGCGAGGTGTACCCATCACCTCTGCCGCTCTCTGGATTGCGGCACCCGGTTGAGAACGCAACTCCACGTCGAGCCTCACGACTCTACCCGCGATATGGGTTACCATCAACCACCACGACTCCCTCCTCAATGAGAAGCCTTGGAAGAACTTCTCAACCCGTGGTACCGATCTGCAGGGCTCGGTGCGCCCCCCTTTGGCCCTGACAAGCCCGGGTATTAGGGAAACCCATTTTCTTCCCTTTAGTCGCCTCGTACGACAAGCGGGAAATACTGTGGCGAAATTCTAAGCCCCGTCTACCACACGGGGATTCAAAATGGACAGTAGGAATTTCATGTATCATTGCTTATACGTCACTAAAATGATGACGAGTCATTTGACTACCAGTGGAAATGCATAAACTGAATAAGACTATTGCATCATATATTTGCTTTTATTTATTTATTATGTTTAAATAAAAATATATGAAACATGCTTTTAAAGCATATTATTCCTCCAATTTCTATGTAAACCCCATCACTTGGGGCTTTTTATTTATATCTTACAATATAAATATAATATAATGCTATGCTATATAATAAATAGCTTTTATTTTGTATGTCGAATCATCAAGCAAAGGATAAGCTTCAGTGGATCGCAGTATGGCAGCTGCTCAACCACTTACAACACCTTGCCTGTTACAAAAGTCGTTTACAATTGATTCTAGGCTTTGTCATTGTATTAAATAATGTTTTTATATGTAACTAGCGCGGCATCAGGTGATCGGAGATCCTCCCAATTTACTATGTTACAAATAACATTGGCATCACATCCATTGTCGTTTATAAAGTAAATTATAAGCTTTAAATGGTTTAGAAGCCATACAATGCAAATTGCCCCTTATTTATCATTGCAGTCCAGCACGGATACGACCTTAGAGGCGTTCAGGCATAATGCAACGGACGTAGCGTCATACCACTGTTCGCTCGAACAAGTATTGTGCCATTGGTCCGTACCTGCGGTTCCTCTCGTACTACGCAGGAATGCTATCGCAACAACGTTTTGTCATTAGTAGGGTAAAACTAACCTGTCTCACGACGGTCTAAACCCAGCTCACGTTCCCTTGCATGGGTGAACAATCCAACGCTTGGTGAATTTTGCTTCACAATGATAGGAAGAGCCGACATCGAAGGATCAAAAAGCGACGTCGCTATGAACGCTTGGCCGCCACAAGCCAGTTATCCCTATGGTAACTTTTCTAACACCTCTTGTTAAAAACTCTTTAAACCAAAAGGATCGATAGGCCGAGCTTTTGCTGTCCCTGTGTGTACTGAACACCGAGATCAAGTCAGCATTTGCCCTTTTGCTCTATGTGTGGTTTCTGTCCGCACTGAGCTGGCCTTGGGACACCTCCGTTATTATTTAAGAGATCTACCGCCCCAGTCAAACTCCCTACCTGGCAATGTCCTTGAATTGGATAATACCTGAGTAATTGGAGTTATACCAAATTAATAAATCAAAATTACATAAATGCACTCTCTCATTAATGAATTTGTTTGCGATTATATAACAAACTCGTGATACTTTGATCAAGAAGCTTGCATCAAAACCCAATACCATAAGATATAATAAATATATCCGTATAATGGCTAGGAAATGATACACGTTCCATTTAATCAAGTAAGTAAGGAAACAATAAGAGTAGTGGTATTTCATTGTCGATATAAAACCGAAATCTAATATCTCCCACTTATTCTACACCTCTTATGTCTCCTTACACTGCCAGATTAGAGTCAAGCTCAAAAGGGTCTTCTTTCCCCGCTAATTGTTCCAAGCCCGTTCCCTTGGCTGTGGTTTCGCTAGATAATAGATAGGGACAGTAGGAATCTCGTTAATCTATTCATGCGCGTCACTAATTAGATGACGAGGCATTTGGCTATTTTTTTTTTTTTTTAGGCCATGGATTTTAAAAAAATTCATGGTCTATTGTGTTTTTCGGAACGGAAATGTGCGTAACAGGCAGACGGAGGCATCTCCGACCCCATAAACTATATATATTCTGAATCAGTATCAGTAGCCGAGTCGATTGAGCCATGTCTGTCTGTCCGTCTGTCCGTCTGTCCGTCTGACCGTCTGTCCGTCTGTCCGTCTGTCTGTCTGTATGAACACCTGGATCTCAGAAACTATAAGAGCTAGAGTCATCAAATTTTGCGACAACATACATATATATTGCAGTGTCTCAAAGTTTTTGTAAAATTTGGACACGCCCCTTTCCGCCTCTGTAAATCAGTAATAACTATTTAACAACTACAATATTAGCTCAACAACCAAAGTTGTATATCTTACATGACAAATACCTTGCCACGGGCGTTATGTGAAAATTTCATTTAAATCGGACTATTAATAAGTGAGATATGATACTAATTAAACTCACTTTGAACATATATACTTAAGCAGATCTAATTTACACAAGCATACCGAGGTTCGAATCTAGCGTCAGACACACAGCATTTTAAACTTTTTATTTGCATTGTATGGTAACAGAATTGGTTCACAATGCAGCTTTGCCGATGAGTGAGACAGTGGCCGAGTGGTTAGAGTGGCGGACAGCAAATTAAATTGATTATGAGAGAGTGCGTGTGTTCAACTCCCGGTTGAGGCGGGTGCGAATTATGAATTATCATTTATTAATTATTTATTATTTTATTTTGTTTATTTATTTTATTCTAATAAACTAAAAGAAAAGTTGCAGTCAAGCGGGTTGTAATATAGCAGCTACAAACAAATTAAATTATTTAATTAAATTTCAATAAAATATAGTTTTTCCTCATTTTGTTTTCATACTATATTATGCAATAAAATTATAATAGTTACAAATAATATTAATTATTTATAAATAAAGTTTACTATTATTTTTATATTTAGCACGCATCAAAAAGACGCGAGCCAAAATTAAACAATGCGTTCTTCAATGTCGTCACTCTTTCCGTATTTTGCCTGTTATGACTTTTTCAATTAGAATGCTCGAACATAACAGCGATCATAAGACTGTGGCGACGCAGCCTCATCGATATGAGCCCGATCTGGCAGCGCGGCACCATCATAAGCAGACGATAGTGACACCGTTTCACTACAAGCCCTTTTAAAGTTGTGAATGTGCGAGTGGGACGCCCATACATACATGTCTGCATATCCACATGTATGTATTGGCATCCCACTTCAACACACATTATTGCACGCATGTATGTACATACATATGTACAATACAATTAGATTTCGAGTTGCTGTTGTGTACCAACGAAAGAGAAGTAAGTTCTAATTACATATATTGCGTACCAAAAACTTAAAAAAACCGGCTACCGCCGCCGCCCCTTTTCAATGAGCTTTTAAAATATTTTAATGAAAAACAAAAACTTTCACATGCCGATCGCGGTAGCAATCGAACTCCGAAACGCGGTCAATATTGTGGTCCTTACAGTCCGAGACATAATCCACTCAGCCACTGAATAACTCTGGCTAGTGCCAAAAAATCAACAAGAAGCACATGAAATAAATTTTTGTATGCGCTAGAAATGCATATATATACCTATTGCCCTCTCGCTCAGTCTAATGGTTGCGACACTTCGCTTCTGCTTTGTCTATGCGTTCTTCTTCTTCTGTTCGTCAATTCAAATTGCGCGTATCGTCGAACACTGTATAAAATTGATCTCCGCCAAATTTTTAATATTAATCCAAATAAAGCGGAATTTTCATTGCGAGTTTTAATAAATATCCGAATATAATTAAGTTATCTATGTGTGCAGATTGCAGAAATTAATTAATTTGGGAAATATTTAAGTTGCGGAGAATATCTTAAGTCGACTCACCAAAATTTAACTTTTTAAGAACAACTAGCCCCATTACATGTGCTGTAACTTCCCCTTGGTGTTCCCTAGGTACTGATTATTTTTGATAATCGGTAGAAAATTCGAGCGGCGATTCTATTCTGTTATTTACAAACTTGTTTACGGTATACTAAGATAATCCATGGCCTTATACAGTCAGCACCTGACTGTAGCGTTTGTATTTTTTTTTTTGTCGTCGAAGGAAGGAAATCTTCAAAAGATACTCTTACAAAGCATTCACAGTGTACGAGTTATGTACGATTCATCTAGGACAAGTCCTAGACGCCTACGCACTAAAACCTCCTTAGCATATTAGCAAATATTTGACGAGTTTATACCTGAAAGATGTTAGGTCAGATAGCAACCGATTTTATATAGGACTCAACCATTTTCATACTGTCTAAAACGTGAGTAACCAATATAGAACATAAATGCTCTGTAGCAGCTGATACCCCCAGTCACCGTCCTGGCGCTCATGACATTGCTGTCACTTACGTTAAGGATACCTAGGGCGATCAGCCGTTTTACCGATTGGCCGCTCCAAATACCCCTCCAGTTCAGTGTGGCAGATACCACCTCAACATTTCCTTCTATCTGGAAATCTCTACGCACTGCTTCTTTAATATCCCACTGGTCATATTTCTCGACCTTGCGCTGGTGCGCTTGATCAACAGCATGACCATCTGTGACAATTTGGGCATCGATCACGTAAGCGTGACCGTGTCGGAGTGCAACCAGGTCTGGTTTATTTAGCCCGGAATCGCCCTGAAGACTTGCTTCGGCATGGACAACATAGCCTCGTGTCTCAAGGTTACCCTTGATAAACTTTACTATGCTGTTGTGTCTAGCTACCCGCCTCTCGTGCGTACGATAGCATTTCTGCAGAATGTGGTTTGTTGTTTCTGGAGCATCACATCCTGCACGACACCGCCTCCCCAATTCGTGCCTACCCCGTGTGGTTCTCGACCGCGTAGGTAAGGCATTTATCCTCAGTTTGATTCCGTTCAAATAATCTTTTCCTGTTAACAAACGCGTGGGCTGTGACACCCATCCGTGTTGCGGGCCAAAATGACTCGCTTCGCGGAGACCACTACCGTCAACAGACATATACAATCTATTTGCCCAGTACGAATTTATGATGGCACGTGACGACAGTTCATTACCTTCTGCTTGGCATCTACCTCGGGCCCTTTCGAGTTCTGCGGAAATGAAAGCATTGGCTACCCCGGATTACTCGAGGTGAAGCCAATTTATGTTACTTAATCTCCTGACACGTAGCATTGGAGCAGCGTATCGAACCGAAGGGATTCCAAAGCCCCCATGAGAATGGGGAGCATGGAAGAATGCGACCGGCACGTCCATAGGCAGGTCTAACCACCTCCTAATATAAAAACGTATGAGTTTATCACATTTTCTTAGAACGCCTATGCTCACACTCCCAAGAGTTAGTTGGTGATTGAGTTGTGGCATGAGGACAGTCCTTAGGGCAAATAATTTCTGTTGAGGCAAACGCGGCCGCGTTTGTCATTACATTACCGACTTTAACACCAATCTCGCGGGGTAGCGTTCGAAGCAATTGGTCGATGACCAAATTGAATAAGATTGGAGACAGAGGGTCGCCTTGCTTCACACCGTGGGCAGGGACGAATTCCTCTGAGCACCAATCCACCCCATTGAGCGTTGTGCTACCTTCCTTGTACAGAGTACGGACATAGTTGACAAGTTCGTCTGGGACACCATATGACTTCAGAATTGTTATAATGGCGGCATGAGACACAGAGTCAAATGCCTTGCTTACATCGAGCGTCGCAATATAACAGGATGCATGCCTTTTATGGTGGTCCCGTAAGATCAAGTCAACCATGGTCGTGTTATCAGCACACCCGTCGGTAGGCAGGAACACACGCTGTCTTGGATCCCATTGAATCCTAGAATTCAATCGAGACGCCAATATTGCGTGAAGTTGCCTAACCAAAACCGAGGGAACTGATATCGGCCGGAAGTCTTGTGGTAGAGATGCCCTCACCGTCTTCGGAATGAAAATGGTTCGGGCCGGTCGGACCGCTTTTGGTATATTGCCGCACCAGAGAATAAGGTTCATTATGCGGACCATAACTCCAGACGGAACACTCTTTGCTACGCGCGGAGTAATTCCATCTGGCCCCGGAGACGAAGTTAGTGACACACTGAACTTTTTCAGTTCTGCTGGTGTTATAGAATCCCAAACCCCCTCTAGCAGATGATTCATGGGAACCACCACCGTGCTAGTTAAATTAGAGGGATTAGGGTGTGTCATTACTTCTCTCCAGTAAGGTGCCATTATCTCCTGGTTTGGCATTACCGATTCGTCAGGTCCATCGAGCAGAGATTTAATGCAGCGGCTTTTGTGTTTGTCCCAGTTACGCTGAACCCTAGCGTACTGTTGTCTTCTTAATTGCCTCCTATTACGAGGACGGTTGGGACTCCGCCTCGACAGAACCGTGCGAACACGATTCTGAACGAGAAATATTTCCCGGAGGTAATTGGACAAACACTGAAGAGTACCACTCTTCCCCAATGTATGCGCCCTATCAATGATAGTTTGCAGTACATCAACTTTCCAGCGCCGTGCGCATTCTACAGGGCCTAGACCCTGTAATCTCCGCAGGATTTCACTGTTCGACCGTTCCAGTGGATTGACTCGAACTGTTGATGGTATTGATACTTGGCGATCTTGCTCACTTTCACTAGGGCGGACTATTGCTACTTCCACATTAGATATCGGGATAAGAGCTGCTTGCCCTCTTAGCTGCTCAATTTTGGACTTATAATTATCCCTCTGCCGACACTTTTTAATAGCATCGACCGTTCGGGGAGCAAAAGCTTCCGCTAAACGTTAATTAATATTTCTTATATTGCCATATTCTGTGAGTTCGATCTCCTTTCTCGCCATCATCAACAATTCTTCGTCGCTCCAACGTAGTTTAACATCTACACGCAGACGAGCTAAATCAAGCTCATCTTTGTGTTTACGAGCCATGTGGACGCCTAAGCCGCCTTTTGAGCGGCAAATTTGTCCACATATCTCGCATACGAAAGATGTTTGGTTAGATAGTACTTCCATGATCGAGCCCCGTTGTTGGTTACCTAGGCTACTAACCATAGGTATGTTAATTCGATTATTTATCCGAGGCTCGTTATTATCATTTCTGGTACCAACATGTTAAAGGTAAGAGGGGCTGGTAACCAATAAAACCCGCATTCGCCGCTCAGATCAATTACCAGAAGCCTCGAGAACGGAGAGCAACTGGCATCCAGCGGCCACCACGAGGAGGTTCTGAGTCGACTTGACCTATGACTTATGGAGTATAGCACTAGGCCCCTCCTGCAGGTCCAGACCACCACATTTCTTCACTTTGACATTCAGAGCACTGGGCAGAAATCACATTGTGTCAACACCCGCTAGGGCCATCACAATGCTTTGTTTTAATTAGACAGTGGGATTCCCCAAGTCCGTGCCAGTTCTGAATTGATTGTTAATTGATAATCGTTATAATTTAAAAGAACTAACTGGTTACCCAGCTAGTATTCTTAAAAATTTTAGCAAGAAAGTTCCACAATTGGCTACGTAACTAAACTATCCGGGGAACAAGAAACTACCATAAATGATAGAAACTCTGTTTACCCAGAACGAGCACATAAACCATGTTATTGTTTCCCAATCAAGCCCGACTATCTCAATCTTCAATCTTCAGAGCCAATCCTTATCCCGAAGTTACGGATCTAATTTGCCGACTTCCCTTACCTACATTATTCTATCGACTAGAGACTCTTCACCTTGGAGACCAGCTGCGGATATTGGTACGGACTGTTGAGAAGTTTGCGTATCCCCACCATAAATTTTCAAGGTCCGAGGAGAAAATATCGACACAACAGTATATGTCATGCTCTTCTAGCGCATCTACCATATCTCTCTGCGAAAGACCTCCATGGTAGTAGGACTATAAAACAGAAAAGAAAACTCTTCCGATATCTCTCGACGCCTTCTTTATGGTCGTTCCTGTTGCCAGGATGAGCACGAGGCCCATATTTAATAACAAACGGATACTCAACAGGTTACGGAATTGGAACCGTATTCCCTTTCGTTTAAAATTATCAAGTGTATAAAAAAATCATTTTGATATTTAGGCCATGGATTTTAAAAAATTCATGGTCTATTGTGTTTGTCGGAACGGAAATGTGCGTAACAGGCAGACGGAGGCATCTCCGACCCCATAAACTATATATATTCTGAATCAGTATCAGTAGCCGAGTCGATTGAGCCATGTCTGTCTGTACGTCTGTCCGTCTGTCCGTCTGACCGTCTGTCCGTCTGTCCGTCTGTCTGTCTGTATGAACACCTGGATCTCAGAAACTATAAGAGCTAGAGTCATCAAATTTTGCGACAACATACATATATATTGCAGTGTCTCAAAGTTTTTGTAAAATTTGGACACGCCCCTTTCCGCCTCTGTAAATCAGTAATAACTATTTAACAACTACAATATTAGCTCAACAACCAAAGTTGTATATCTTACATGACAAATACCTTGCCACGGGCGTTATGTGAAAATTTCATTTAAATCGGACTATTAATAAGTGAGATATGATACTAATTAAACTCACTTTGAACATATATACTTAAGCAGATCTAATTTACACAAGCATACCGAGGTTCGAATCTAGCGTCAGACACACAGCATTTTAAACTTTTTATTTGCATTGTATGGTAACAGAATTGGTTCACAATGCAGCTTTGCCGATGGGCTAAGGAGTGAGACAATGGCCGAGTGGTTAGAGTGGCGGACAGCAAATTAAATTGACTGTGAGAGAGTGCGTGTGTTCAACTCCCGGTTGAGGCGGGTGCGAATTATGAATTATCATTTATTAATTATTTATTATTTTATTTTGTTTATTTATTTTATTCTAATAAACTAAAAGAAAAGTTGCAGTCAAGCGGGTTGTAATATAGCAGCTACAAACAAATTAAATTATTTAATTAAATTTCAATAAAATATAGTTTTTCCTCATTTTGTTTTCATACTATATTATGCAATAAAATTATAATAGTTACAAATAATATTAATTATTTATAAATAAAGTTTACTATTATTTTTATATTTAGCACGCATCAAAAAGACGCGAGCCAAAATTAAACAATGCGTTCTTCAATGTCGTCACTCTTTCCGTATTTTGCCTGTTATGACTTTTTCAATTAGAATGCTCGAACATAACAGCGATCATAAGACTGTGGCGACGCAGCCTCATCGATATGAGCCCGATCTGGCAGCGCGGCACCATCATAAGCAGACGATAGTGACACCGTTTCACTACAAGCCCTTTAAAAGTTGTGAATGTGCGAGTGGGACGCACATACATACATGTCTGCATATCCATATGTATGTATTGGTATCCCACTTCAACACACATTATTGCACGCATGTATGTACATACATATGTACAATACAATTAGATTTCGAGTTGCTGTTGTGTACCAACGAAAGAGAAGTAAGTTCTAATTACATATATTGCGTACCAAAAACTTAAAAAAAACCGGCTACCGCCGCCGCCCCTTTTCAATGAGCTTTTAAAATATTTTAATGAAAAACAAAAACTTTCACATGCCGATCGCGGTAGCAATCGAACTCCGAAACACGGTCAATATTGTGGTCCTTACAGTCCGAGACATAATCCACTCAGCCACTGAATAACTCTGGCTAGTGCCAAAAAATCAACAAGAAGCACATGAAATAAATTTTTGTATGCGCTATAAATGCATACATATACCTATTGCCCTCTCGCTCAGTCTAATGGTTGCGACACTTCGCTTCTGCTTTGTCTATGCGTTCTTCTTCTTCTGTTCGTTAATTCAAATTGCGCGTATCGTCGAACACTGTATAAAATTGATCTCCGCCAAATTTTTAATATTAATCCAAATAAAGCGGAATTTTCATTGCGAGTTTTAATAAATATCCGAATATAATTAAGTTATCTATGTGTGCAGATTGCAGAAATTAATTAATTTGGGAAATATTTAAGTTGCGGAGAATATCTTAAGTCGACTCACCAAAATTTAACTTTTTAAGAACAACTAGCCCCATTACATGTGCTGTAACTTCCCTTGGTGTTCCCTAGGTACTGATTATTTTTGATAATCGGTAGAAAATTCGAGCGGCGATTCTATTCTGTTATTTACAAACTTGTTTACGGTATACTAAGATAATCCATGGCCTTATACAGTCAGCACCTGACTGTAGCGTTTGTATTTTTTTTACTTGAAAATTTTCGGCTTTCGCCTTGAACTTAGGACCGACTAACTTGTGATCAACCACTGTTCACACGAAACCCTTCTCCACTTCAGTCCTCCAAGGTCTCATTCGAATATTTGCTACTACCACCAAGATCTGTACCAATGGCGGCTCCATGCAGGCTTACGCCAAACACTTCTATGCACACCACTGTACCTTCCTACTCACTAAAGTTTCAAAATTTATATTACAAGTAACATAAATCATCTACTTTAGTGGTAATGTATAGGTATACAACTTAAGCGCCATCCATTTCAAGGGTTAGTTGCTTCGGCAGGTGAGTTGTTACTCACTCCTTAGCGGATTTCGACTTCCATGATCACCGTCCTGCTGTTTTAAGCAACCAACGCCTTTCATGGTTTCTGTATGAGTTGTTAATTTGGGCACCGTAACATTACGTTTGGTTCATCCCACAGCGCCAGTTCTGCTTACCAAAAGTGGCCCACTGGGCACATTATATCATAACCTTAAACTTCATATCAAGAAAGTTAAGGTTCTTACCCATTTAAAGTTTGAGAATAGGTTAAGATCGTTTCGACCTTAAGGCCTCTAATCATTCGCTTTACCAGATAAGATTATTTTACATCACAGTTAAATGCACCAGCTATCCTGAGGGAAACTTCGGAAGGAACCAGCTACTAGATGGTTCGATTGGTCTTTCGCCCCTATACTCAATTCTGACAATCGATTTGCACGTCAGAATTGTTTCGGTCTTCCATCAGGGTTTCCCCTGACTTCAACCTGATCAAGTATAGTTCACCATCTTTCGGGTCACAGCATAAATGCTCAAGGTACGTTCCAGTTAGAGGCATAAATAATATAAATACTATTATACATAACTATAAAGAACGCCCTGGGATTGTGTCAATTAACTATAAATAGTTAAAAAACTAATCCCATTATTAGTCAAGTTAATTACGCTATTAGGTTTATATCCCAATAACTTGCACATATGTTAGACTCCTTGATCCGTGTTTCAAGACTTGTCCCGAAGGTATCCTGAATCTTTCGCATTGTTAATCGTACAAGTGCACATAATAAACACAAAAAAAATACAAACGCTACAGTCAGGTGCTGACTGTATAAGGCCATGGATTATCTTAGTATACCGTAAACAAGTTTGTAAATAACAGAATAGAATCGCCGCTCGACCTTTTCTACCGATTATCAAAAATAATCAGTACCTAGGGAACACCAAGGGGAAGTTACAGCACATGTAATGGGGCTAGTTGTTCTTAAAAAGTTAAATTTTGGTGAGTCGACTTAAGATATTCTCCGCAACTTAAATATTTCCCAAATTAATTAATTTCTGCAATCTGCACACATAGATAACTTAATTATATTCGGATATTTATTAAAACTCGCAATGAAAATTCCGCTTTATTTGGATTAATATTAAAAATTTGGCGGAGATCAATTTTATACAGTGTTCGACGATACGCGCAATTTGAATTAACGAACAGAAGAAGAAGAACGCATAGACAAAGCAGAAGGGAGGTCGCACCCCCTAAACAGAGCGAGAGGGCAAAAGGTAGATATATTGCATTTCTAGCGCATACAAAAATTTATTTCATGTGCTTCTTGTTGATTTTTTGGCACTAGCCAGAGTTATTCAGTGGCTGAGTGGATTATGTCTCGGACTGTAAGGACCACAATATTGACCGTGTTTCGAGTTCGATTGCTACCGCGATCGGCATGTGAAAGTTTTTGTTTTTCATTAAAATATTTTAAAAGCTCATTGAAAAGGGGCGGCGGCGGTAGCCGGTTTTGCGTTTTGCGTATTGCGTACCAAAGCAATATATGTAATTAGAACTTACTTCTCTTTCGTTGGTACACAACAGCAACTCGAAATCTAATTGTATTGTACATATGTATGTACATACATGCGTGCAATAATGTGTGTTGAAGTGGGATACCAATACATACATATGGATATGCAGACATGTATGTATGTGCGTCCCACTCGCACATTCACAACTTTTAAAGGGCTTGTAGTGAAACGGTGTCACTATCGTCTGCTTATGATGGTGCCGCGCTGCCAGATCGGGCTCATATCGATGAGGCTGCGTCGCCACAGTCTTATGATCGCTGTTATGTTCGAGCATTCTAATTGAAAAAGTCATAACAGGCAAAATACGGAAAAAGTGACGACATTGAAGAACGCATTGTTTAATTTTGGCTCGCGTCTTTTTGATGCGTGCTAAATATAAAAATAATAGTAAACTTTATTTATAAATAATTAATATTATTTGTAACTATTATAATTTTATTGCATAATATAGTATGAAACAAAATGAGGAAAAACTATATTTTATTGAAATTTAATTAAATAATTTAATTTGTTTGTAGCTGCTATATTACAACCCCGCTTGACTGCAACTTTTCTTTTAGTTTATTAGAATAAAATAAATAAACAAAATAAAATAATAAATAATTAATAAATGATAATTCATAATTCGCACCCGCCTCAACCGGGAGTTGAACACACGCACTCTCTCACAGTCAATTTAATTTGCTGTCCGCCACTCTAACCACTCGGCCATTGTCTCACTCCTTAGCCCATCGGCAAAGCTGCATTGTGAACCAATTCTGTTACCATACAATGCAAATAAATTTAAAATGCTGTGTGTCTGACTAGATTCGAACCTCGGTATGCTTGTGTAAATTAGATCTGCTTAAGTATATATGTTCAAAGTGAGTTTAATTAGTATCATATCTCACTTATTAATAGTCCGATTTAAATGAAATTTTCACATAACGCCCGTGGCAAGGTATTTGTCATGTAAGATATACAACTTTGGTTGTTGAGCTAATATTGTAGGTTGTTAAATAGTTATTACTGATTTACAGAGGCGAGAGGGGCGTGTCCAAATTTTACAAAAACTTTTATGTTATGTTGTCGCAAAATTTGATGACTCTAGCTCTTATAGTTTCTGAGATCCAGGTGTTCATACAGACAGACAGACGGACAGACGGTCAGACGGACAGACGGACAGACAGACATGGCTCAATCGACTCGGCTACTGATACTGATTCAGAATATATATAGTTTATGGGGTCGGAGATGCCTCCGTCTGCCTGTTACGCACATTTCCGTTCCGACAAACACAATAGACCATGAATTTTTTTAAAATCCATGGCCTAAAAATGCACACTATCTTTATAATATTGTTTAAATATTACAATTCTAATGATGAATTTTCCATAACGGATATTCAGGTTCATCGGGCTTAACCTCTAAGCAGTTTCACGTACTATTTAACTCTCTATTCAGAGTTCTTTTCAACTTTCCCTCACGGTACTTGTTTACTATCGGTCTCATGGTTATATTTAGTTTTAGATGGAGTTTACCACCCACTTAGTGCTGCACTATCAAGCAACACGACTCTTTGGAAACACCATCTAGTAATCATCAACGTTATACGGGCCTAGCACCCTCTATGGGTAAATGGCCTCATTTAAGAAGGACTTAAATCGTTAATTTCTCATAATAGAATATTGATGTTCCATATACTGCATCTCACATTTGCCATATAGACAAAGTGACTTAGTGCTGAACTGATTTCTTTTCGCTCGCCGCTACTAAGAAAATCCTTGTTAGTTTCTTTTCCTCCCCTAATTAATATGCTTAAATTCAGGGGGTAGTCCCATATGAGTTGAGGTTGTATAAAACAATGTTATATTGAAATATTAAATATTTCAACAATATGATAAATACTAATGAAGTTCCATAATATTCACAAAGTTTTCTTTATCGCATCAGTAATAAGAGGCAATTCTAGATGAAAAATAATCAAATTTTTTATGCTAGACATTCCTCAGTATTAATTGAATTGAAAAAAGAATTTATAATTCTTCATTTTTCTCATACAATTTTAATATTGAGATGTATTTTCATATAAAATTCATATTATGAATATATTGTATACATATGTATACATATTATCCAGTAATATACCATATGCTTAAAATTCACATAAATTTTAAACAACTTATTTAGCATAGTCTTACAACCCTCAACCATATGTAGTCCAAGCAGCACTCTAACGTTAATTAAAGTACATAACAGCATGGACTGCGATATGCGTTCAAAATGTCGATGTTCATGTGTCCTGCAGTTCACACGATGACGCACAGTTTGCTGCGTTCTTCATCGACCCATGAGCCGAGTGATCCACCGCTTAGAGTGATTAATATTTTTGTTTGTTTATTTCATTACGTCACAAATGGTTTTATTGAAAGAAATTAAAAATACACCATTTTACTTCGCAGGTATATCTAAATACCTTCAATAAATAATTTTTACTTCCTCTAAAAATCAAGTTGCGTAAATGTCTTAGTTTTACATAACACGATAATATCATGGTATATATACAATAATTTAATACGATTAGCCAATATTATATATTTTTATTAAGTCTGAGTGTATGCACATATGAAATTTAAATTCAATTTAAATTAAATGAACAATACATCGAATTGCAACGTTCATGTGAACAGTTATGGTCACATATACCAACGTATGAAAGGGTTTCAAAATTAACAAACGTACATACAACAAATATATACGTTGATACTTTCATTGTAGCGCGTGCAGCCCAGGACATCTAAGGGCATCACAGACCTGTTATTGTTCAATCTCATTATTGCTAGACGCAATTTGTCCATTTAAGAAGCTAGTGTCCTTATAATGGGACAAACCAACAGGTACGGCTCCCTTACATAAACACATTCAAACACAATTAGACATTTTACTGCCACCATGATTCAAGTTTGATTTTAATAATTTTTTACCCCTTAATCCTGAAGATATCTATTTAATATATTTGAGTCTCGTTCGTTATCGGAATTAACCAGACAAATCACTTCCACGAACTAAGAACGGCCATGTACCACCACTAGTTTCGAGAAAGAGCTATCAATCTGTCTTACATCACTCACGTCCGGACCTGGTAAGTTTTCCCGTGTTGAGTCAAATTGCGCCGCAGGCTGTCCACTCCTGGTGGTGCCCTTCCGTCAATTCCTTTAAGTTTCAGCTTTGCAACCATACTTCCCCCGGAGCCCAAAAGCTTTGGTTTCCCGGGAAGCGACTGAGAGAGCCATAAAAGTAGCTACACCCAATTGCTAGCTGGCATCGTTTATGGTTAGAACTAGGGCGGTATCTGATCGCCTTCGAACCTCTAACTTTCGTTCTTGATTAATGAAAACATCTTTGGCAAATGCTTTCGCTTAAGTTAGTCTTACGACGGTCCAAGAATTTCACCTCTCGCGTCGTAATACTAATGCCCCCAAACTGCTTCTATTAATCATTACCTCTTGATCTGAAAACCAATGAAAGCAGAACAGAGGTCTTATTTCATTATCCCATGTACAGAATATTTAGGCATTTGAAGCCTGCTTTAAGCACTCTAATTTGTTCAAAGTAATTGTACCGGCCCACAATAACACTCGATGAAGAGCACTAATGCAGGTTTTTAAATAGGAGGAACATATAAAAAAATACAAGTATTTAATTACACATAAGAACTCCACCGGTAATACGCTTACATACATAAAGGTATAGTACTAACTACAATTGTAAGTTGTACTACCCGTATGAAGCACAAGTTCAACTACGAACGTTTTAACCGCAACAACTTTAATATACGCTATTGGAGCTGGAATTACCGCGGCTGCTGGCACCAGACTTGCCCTCCAATTGGTCCTTGTTAAAGGATTTAAAGTGTACTCATTCCAATTACAGGGCCTCGGATATGAGTCCTGTATTGTTATTTTTCGTCACTACCTCCCCGAGCTGGGAGTGGGTAATTTACGCGCCTGCTGCCTTCCTTAGATGTGGTAGCCGTTTCTCAGGCTCCCTCTCCGGAATCGAACCCTGATTCCCCGTTACCCGTTGCAACCATGGTAGTCCTAGATACTACCATCAAAAGTTGATAGGGCAGACATTTGAAAGATCTGTCGTCGGTACAAGACCATACGATCTGCATGTTATCTAGAGTTCAACCAGTGTAACGATCTTGCGATCGCTTGGTTTTAGCCTAATAAAAGCACACGTTCCAAAAGGTCCGTGTTTTAGTTGCATGTATTAGCTCTAGAATTACCACAGTTATCCAAGTAACTGTTAACGATCTAAGGAACCATAACTGATATAATGAGCCTTTTGCGGTTTCACTTTTAATTCGTGTGTACTTAGACATGCATGGCTTAATCTTTGAGACAAGCATATAACTACTGGCAGGATCAACCAGAATAATGTGTGTTTAATGTGTTATATTTTACAATATAACATATATATTTAATAAATTTCTTATATATGTAAATACTTGACAACTCAATATATTTTTGAATAAATACGAATAGATATGAAAGTATTTTCACATATACATAACGAAAACGGCCATAATTATATAGCACACATTTTCGATATTAATTATTGTAAAGAAAAGACACTTCTAAACACTTGTACGAGTTTATTTCAACTGTTCGTGTAGAAGATTGTAGGTCTCTACACTTTGTGAGTTTAAACATAACTAACTCTTAAAATCTAATGCGGTGTTGTAAACCGGGGTGGTGGTTATTTCTCTTACATATGTATCTATTAATATATCTACTTATCAATGCTGCGTGTGTAAGACGCAGCACTAGGAGAGGCTATTAGGTAAACATAGGATTGTTTGTGATCCTTCCTTACTTATCGTAAACATGTGTGTGCGTGAGGTCATAAAATATTGTAGCCGGTCGTAAACGCAGATAAGGGATCGCTGCATGAGACAATATCCTTGATACCTGATAGTCTTGCCGATAGCACAGCAGTGTAGTGCAGTACAGTGTCGTACTGTACAGTGCAGTGCTAGTACATGTTCATGCTAGTGCCTGAACATTCTGCGGGGGCCAGAAAACTCCATACCCATGGGCACGGCTGTGCGTGAACATTCTGCGGAGGTTCAGGAAACCCCACCACCAGTATTTCGGCTGATTTATACAAACGCTCGTCCTTGTACACGAAGAGATCATTTTTGTTGTCCAGTGTTTGGCTCCTCTTCTGACTATTGCCTCCAGTTCTAGTCCCGTCCATTTGAAAGAAGCATTTCTTCTTAGAGCGGCTGAGGGTTTGACGGCGTTCCTTGTGATGACGATGAGCTAGACGCTTCTGACGATTCTTGGTTATGGGAATTCTGACCTTCGACTTTTCCCATCAAACGAAGTACGTTTCTTTATCAGTTCGTCAACTTGGCATCGAAATACATGTGTATTGAACAATTCTGCTGGCTGATAGAATCGTTGCGATGTTTTATTGCAATTTTGTAGCTTTGCAATAGTTGTTGTGGTTCGGTAGTTCTTGTGGACTTCTTGTTGTACCACACTTTATGTTTGTGCTGCAGCACCTTGCTTTTGTGCTGCACGTTCTCGCTTTTGCCTTTAGCGATTGTTTCTGCATCGAGTAGCAGATTTTCCAGCTGTTGTCCCGGCATCTTAGCTGTCGATTCAGCTTCCTGAATATCCAGATCGAACTGCTCAAAATGAATATTGGCCAGCTCAAGGTTGAAATTCTCTTGCTGAACGGAAAATTGCTCCAGGGTCTGAGAGTTGCCGAAGAAGTCCAGATTGGCCACCGTAGCTGTCTCTTTGGTGCTATGGGCTGCACTCTGTAGACTATTGGTGCGATCCTGATCTGGTTCTGTAGCGCATATATTTGACCCGACGCTGCTTAGCGCGGTGCCAACTTCGTAGACGCCCAAAGTGTCGACATTCCTGCTGCTCCCGCTTACGCCGTGCTTCTTGAGTGAAGGTCTTTGTAGTGGACTCTTCTACGCGCATCAGCGACTGGGTGAGGTGCGTCTTGAGTTTACCCTTCTACACAGAAGTGGCTGAAGTGCCCATCTGTATCTGGGCGAAGTTCTCTTCCAGTTTGCCCATCTGCTTCTGGGCTTGTGCATCCCTTCCTTGAGTCGTCGGTGTGGCATGAATACACATCTCCAATTCTGAACGTTGTGGTCCATATAACCACGATCCTCCCATTTGGGGGCTTGCCGGCGGGAAACGGTTGCTCCTTGTATTTTGCACTTCGAGTCCAGATACTCGATTGCTTTTATTGTTGAACTTTTCAGCTTGCTCCATGCTCATTTTGCTCGCATCGGGTGAGCTAGTTTGCAAGAACTTAGGGATACTGCCTTCACAATGGTTCTTCAGCAGTTCCTCTTCTGTTCGTGGGTTTTGGTTGCCTGTATTGGCTGACCTAGTGACCAACGACTTATGGATACTGCATTCACAATGGTCCTTCAGCAGTTCCTTTTCTGTTCGTTGGATCCGGTTTAGTATTATATCTATTAATCCCAATAGAATCTCGACATCACATTCCAGGGTTACAAAGAATTCGAAACTGTAGGCATATTTTCCATAAGTTGCCTCTATCACACTCAGCGATATTTGTACTTGTGACCACAGGAAATTCAACGTATTCTTGTGGCCCCGCTAATCTTTACAATCACTATCGTAAAGGTTGGCGTTCACAGTGTCTATGTATCGCCTTAGTTCTGCAGCTTCGGAGTATACTATATCATATAGAGTTATATCATCCGGATATACTTCAAGTCCTTTAGAAGCACCTGGTTTAGCCTGCAGGACTTGTTTGCCAGTGTCCACGAGTGGCATCGGCTGTTCGTCTTCCTTGGCTTGATTCATCTCCGAATACAAGTATGTTCGGTCGATGGCCATAGTGATCGACGACTGGTTCAACACGGAGGACATAAAAATGTTCTCTCCGGCTCGAAGGACCAAAAAATGTAATGAAAAGACACTTCTAAACACTTGTACGAGTTTATTTCAACTGTTCGTGTAGAAGATTGTAGGTCTCTACACTTTGTGAGTTTAAACATAACAAACTCTTAAAATCTAATGCGGTGTTGTAAGAAACCGCGGTGGTGGTTATTTCTCTTACATATGTATCTATTAATATATCTACTTATCACTGCGTGTGTAAGACGCAGCACTAGGAGAGGCTATTAGGTAAACATAGGATTGTTTGTGATCCTTCCTTACTTATCGTAAACATGTGTGTGCGTGAGGTCATAAAATATTGTAGCCGGTCGTAAACGCAGATAAGGGATCGCTGCATGAGACAATATCCTTGATACCTGATAGTCTTGCCGATAGCACAGCAGTGTAGTACAGTACAGTGTCGTACTGTACAGTGCAGTGCTAGTACATGTTCATGATAGTGCCTGAACAATTATAATTGACATCTATTGAGAAATATCTATAAAATTCGTTCAAAAATATCTTTTTATATACACTTACTGAATTTTATTCAATCACACGTGTATTTTTATTTTAATTTCATGAAATTGAAACATTTAGTTTGATGGACAAATTGATATTTAGCCACTATGTATAATTTGCGCATCCATAGGATAAATTTAAAAAGACGATATATCACAAAACGCCACTTTTGTGATATGATTTTTATTCGTCATATATAATTTTTATATAATATTGTTCTTCTATCTATCTATATTTAATATTGTATGAGCCCCATTCTCATTAATTTTTTTATGATCTTATTATATTTATATTATATAAGAAATAATAGACCACAGCTGGGTATTTAAAAAAATAAATATTCTGTTTTTGGTGTTCCTTCTTTAATATTATATGTTTATAATATAAGAATAGGAACTGATTCATAAACAACACATATAGTAAGTCCCAGCCATTACTAATTGGTATATTTTTCATATACTGGTTTGTTATAATTTGTGTTAATGAATATCTAACGACGATTATGGAATCATTAGTGAAATATATTTTGTTCAAATATACCTTGGCCAATTCCATATCATCTGTCCAATTATTTTTCGCAGCCAAGCGTATTATATAAATAATACGACGGTAAAACGATACTACTATTTATATGTGAATGTATACACGCACATATAAAGGTCAGCACACACTGCTCACCATGTATAGGTTTTTTGTCACACGATCCGCAAACTGATCCATAATTACTACAGTTCCCACTTATTTACTCATTTTCGTATATTTTTTTTTATAAAATACACTTTAATGAACTTCATTATTTTTGCCTTCATATATTATAATAACATTGCCGGCAAGACAACACTCCACAGTCAATGAAAATTCAAATTTTGAAATATTTCATATGACTTGCCTTGCGCGACATCACTCCACCTATATAGGTTTTTTGACACGCGGTCCGCAAACTGGTCAAGTTTTCCATAGACTACCACTCAATTATTCATTTTCGTGTATTTCATGTAAAATACACTTTAATTAACTTCATTATTTTTGCGTTCATATATTATAATAACATTGCCGGCAAGACAACACTCCACAGTCAATGAAAATTCAAATTTTGAAATTTTTCATATGACTTGCCTTGCGCGACATCACTCCACCTATATAGGTTTTTTGACACGCGGTCCGCAAACTGGTCATTTTTTATACCCTTCGACCATTGAAAATGGTCAAAAAAGGGTATACTAACTTTGTGCAAATGTATGTAACAGGCAGAAGGAGGCGTGGCAGACCCCATAGAGTATATATATTCTTGCTCAGGATCACTAGCCGAGTCGATTGAGCCATGTCTGTCTGTCTGTCCGGATGTCCGGATGTCCGGATGTATGGATGACCAGATGAACACACAGATCTCAGCTATTATAAGAGCTAGAGTTACCAAATTTGGCATGAACATTTCTGTGTAGCCGGCGCAGATCAAGTTTATTTCAAATGTTGGGTGCCACGCCCACCGCCCCCGCAAATCAATATTTTAATTTTTTGAACTCAATTTATAAGCGCTGTATAAAAGATACAACTTTCTGACTTCCACATATACTAAGCTAAGTTAAATATCTTCGTATTCGCTAAATTACAATCCAATCGGACAGTAAACACAGAAGTTCTTTAAGAAAGTATGAGCATAAAACCAAGTGCTTGTGTCAGCTAACAAGGGAGGCGGGCGAGCGCGAAGCGCGAGCGCCATCTGTCGGGAATAATTTTCAAGCATGTGCCTATGTGTATGTGTATGAATTTAACAAATTAACTACACTAGATCATGGGTCGAAGGGTATCACACTGTCGCGTGCCGCGCGACTGTTGCTTTTCTTACTGGTTTCATATAAAATTTTAATTTACTTGATTTTATATGACATTTTACAGATATTCTTATCCAATTACAAGTTATTTGAGTTATTTTAGTTTTATATGAAATAAAAGTTAAAAATTTCTTAAAAAAATAGAAGTTACGAAAAATTTCATATGAAGTCAAATTTCATATGAAATAATTTTATATGAAATTTCAAAAGTCAAGTCAAATTTCATATGAAATAAAGTTAAGTCAAATATCATATGAAATAAAATTAAGTCAAATTTCAAAAGTCGAGTCAAATTTCATATGAAATACAGTTAAGTCAAATATCATATGAAATAATAAAAGTTAAGTCAAATTTCATATGAAAATTTCATATGATATAAATACATGTGAAATTTCGAAAGTTAAGTCAAATTTCGTATGAAAAATACAAACGCTACAGTCAGGTGCTGACTGTATAAGGCCATGGATTATCTTAGTATACCGTAAACAAAATAACAGAATAGAATCGCCGCTCGAATTTTCCACCGATTATCAAAAATAATCAGTACCTAGAGAACACCAAGGGGAAGTTACAGCACATGTAATGGTGCCAGTTGTTCTTAAAAAGTTAAATTTTCGTGAGTCGACTTGAGATGTTCTCCACAACTTAAATGTTCCCCAAATTAATTAATTTCTGCAATCTGCAGACATAGATAACTTAATTATATTCGGATATTTATTAAAACTTGCAAATGAAAATTGCGCTTTATTTGGATTAATATTAAAAATTTGTTGGAGATCATTTTTATACAGTGTTCGACGATACGCGCAATTTGAATTAACGAACAGAAGAAGAAGAACGCATAGACAAAGCAGAAGCGAAGTGTCGCAAGCATTAGACTGAGCGAGAGGGCAAAGATGTTTCCTCCTAATCCAAACCAAGGCTGGACAATCACACAGGATGTGTTTAGTGGTTTCGTCGTCCTCTTTACAGAGTCAACCTAACCGCCCATGCTTTCACAAGGGATGAAATAGTTGACCACCCCACGCCACAGAAGGGTTCGGGGCCATGCAGAGGGGCTGAAGACCCCGCCCTCGCTAGTTCATCCGCTAGCTCGTTGCCCTGGAAACCAGAGTGACCAGGTACCCATAGAAGGGTAACTTTATTCCTATTGGAAAGCCTCTGAAGGCAGTTCCAACAGTCAGCCACCATACGTGAGCCTACTCTTTTTGAGGAGAGGGCTAGTATGGCAGCTTGGCTATCGGAGAAGATGTAGATATTCGCTCCTCTGATCCCCTTCTCAAGAATAAGATGACAGCAGAACTCGATGGCATGAACCTCGGATTGAAAAACTGTGGGCCACTTGCCCATAGCAATCGAGGTTTTGGAGTTGGGACCATGTATTCCAGCTCCAACCCCCTGATCAGTCTTTAACCCGTCGGTATACCAGTGTATACCGTGAGGGCCACTGATGGGGTTGCCAGCATCCCAGTCCCTCCGGTCTGGGATGAGGGTTCTAAATTTTGCACCAAAGAAGAGTTCCTTGGTCATAGAATCTGATCTAGAGCAGATCTCTAAGCCAGATTGAAGCTTGATTCTGAGAAGACTACTAGCGGCGACTTCTTGTATTTGAATATGCAGAAGAGTCAAATTCAATATTGATTCCATTGCTGCTGTGGGACAGGTGCGAAGTGCACCCGTTAAAGACAGGCAAAGCAGCCTATGCAGTTTAGTGCATTTGTTGATGGCAGTGACCTGCGTAACCTTTGGCCACCATACAATGGCAGAGTAGGTAACGATGGGTCTTACCATCATCTCAAATAACCACCGAATGGTGCAAGATTTGAGACCCCAGATCCTACCAAAGAATCTTCTGCAGGCCCACATGGCATGAGTTGCCTTTGATAGGGTGTTGTTTAAATGGGAGTTCCAGTTCAGTCTTTTATCGAGAGTTACCCCTAGATATTTAACCTCGCTGGAAAGTCCCACGGGAGAGCCGCCAATGTGCAATTGTCCTATGTCAACGGAATGGCGCTTAGTGAAGGGAACGATAATTGCCTTTTGTGGATTGATGCTCAGACCAACATCTTCGCACCATCTACAAACCGTGTTCAGAGCAGATTGCATCAGTTCTGTCACGGTGTTGGCAAAGTTCCCGTTCACTACGATAGCCAGGTCGTCAGCGTAGCCGATTGCTACCACGCCCTGTTCTGCAAGGATGCTCAGTAGTTCATCAACTACTAGGGACCAGAGTAAGGGGGATAAGACCCCTCCCTGGGGACATCCCTTAACCGCACTAATAAAAGCGGTCGTAGAGTCCAAGGTAGAGGAAATAGTCCGGTGTTTGAGCATGGCATCAATCCATCGGATTAGGGGCGGGCGATATTTCTGCGCTCCAGCGCAGCAGAAATAGACCCGTAGCCGGTATTATTGAAAGCACCCTCTATATCAAGAAAGGAGCACAGAGCAATGTTCTTGGATGCGAGGGCTCTTTCGATATTACCAACCAGCTTGTGGAGAGCGACCTCCGTCGATCTTCCGGCTATATACGCAAACTGCGTGGGGTGCAGAGGATGAGTTTTCTGCAGAGATCACCGAATGTGCAGGTCTACGAGCCTTTCCGCCGTCTTAAGCAGAAAGGAAGTAAGACTGATCGGCCGATATGACTTAGGCTGATCAGGGGGACGATTCCTCTGTTTGAATACCACATTGACTCTCCTCCAAGAGATGGGTATGTAACCCCAAGTGAGACTAGCCCTAAGAAGGCCGACCAGCGGATCAAGAATGTGATCCAGGCTGTTTTGTAAGAGGGCTGGAAAGATTTGATCGCCCCCTGGGGCTTTGAAGGGAGCGAAGGAACCTACAGCCCATTTGACCTTTTCAGGGTCGAAGATGGTTCCTGATAGACTAGACCCACGAGAGTCCGGTGACAAGGTGGCATCATCGTGACTGGATAGATCTGGATTCGCCACAGAACCTGGGAAGTGGACTTGTAACAGAAGTTCAAGTGCTTCCCTGCGATCTTGAGTGAAAGAGCCATCTGCTCTTTTAAGAAGCCCTATCCCATTAGACGACCCTTTGGCCAATACTTTGTGGAGTCTCGCTGCCTCAGGCAACGATTCAATGCTACCACAGTAGCTGCGCCACGTATCGCGCTTAACACGTCTAATGTTCTTGTTATAATTAGTGAGAGCGTCCCTATAGACGTCCCAATTGACACGGTTAGATCTGGCCTTGTTGAATAGGCTTCTAACCTTCCTTCTTTGAGCAGCCAGTTCCTCGTTCCACCATGGAACTTTACGGTTGACTTTTAGGGTCTTCCGAACAGAGCTGTCCTCGAAGGATGTGATTAGCACATCTTGAAGCATGTTGGCAGCAAGTTCTATCTCACTGATAGAATTGGGGTTGCTGATCAACGAGTCTGCTTTGAAAGCCACAGAGGCTTTGAAGAGTTCCCAGTTTGTCTTTTTGGGACAGAAGGAGTTCTGGCCAATCTCGACTTGGCCAGGGAGGTCGAACCTAATGTGCTGATGGTCCGACAAAGTAGCTTCGTCTGTGACCCACCAGTTGGCCAGCGAACTCGCAATAGAGTTGCTGACTAGGGTAAGGTCCAGAACCTCTTCCCTAATGGCGTTAATAAAGGTTGGCTTACACCCTATGTTAGCGACATCTAATTGACCGCACAATAGATACTCTAAAAGGGACTCACCACGTTTATTGACGTCGCTGCTTCCCCAGATCGTGTGATGCGCATTTGCATCACAGCCGATCACAAGCGGCTTGTTGTGTAGGCGGCAGAAGTCCACTAGCCGCCGCACCTCTGTGGGGGAACGTCATCCACATCGCCCGGGAAATAGGCAGAGGCGATCACTGCCCCCCGGACACCATCGGCCGTGGCTACCTCAATAGCCGTTGCCACCAGGTCTCTGTGGATGAAATTAGATAAGGGGAAGTGTCTCACATCGTTATTTACAACAATAGCGGTGCGAGGGGCACCACCCATACGGTCATATAATAACTTACATGATCCGCACGATAGTCCACGGATGTGGCCACCGATCAACCACGGCTCTTGGACGAGAGCCAGGTTGATTGAGTCTTCACAGACGACCCTGCACAGGGTGGCGGACCTCCTCTGGCGTGGTGCAGGTTCGCCTGGAGCACCTTAATGGCGCTCGGCATCCTCCTTTAGGGCTTTGGTGACAAGGCCACCTGCCTTGCCCCCCCGAGAGTCGTTACCCCGGATGCCCTTCGGCAGTCTGGAGGAACTACTCGGGGAGGTCGCCTAGCGACCCCGGTCGTCGGAGGTACCCCTGCAGGTGGTTTCCGCACTGCGCTGGGCCTTGACGGGACGAGGGGGCGCCTGTTGCCAACCACCGGCCTCGTGCGGCCCGTTGTGGGCTTGGTGGCAGTCACCACAATGACTGGGGGTTTGGGTGCTACAGTTATCGGCGCCACTGCGGCTGCGGCACTATTAGACGCCACCGGAGCGGCAGCCACTGCTGTCACTCTGGTAGGGGCCACCGTTGTCGCCGCCGGAGGAGCGCTGATAGGGGGGGGAATGGTTGGAGATGGGGAGGGGGATATGGCAGGAGTGGGAGAGACCCTGACGGCGGAGTTCTTAAGGATAAGTTTCACCCTGGTGAACCGGTATTTCACGTTACCCTTAAGATCCGTCAGGACCTTATACGACGCCTCGTCGACCATCATCGCGAGGTGCGCCGTTTTGCCGTTAAGGCTGTGTTGAACCACCCGCCACAGCTTCGTTGGGAAGCGTTCATAATTTTGGTTGTCCAATTGACCCAAAATTGAGGCGGGTGGGAGTTCAGCACTGTTGGGGAAGTAACCTCTAATGAGGTGAGCTCTTGGGAACTCAGGTTCCTCCAACAGTTTGACATCAAGCCAGCTGATGGACCTGATATGTCCAACAGCTCCCCTGACCCACTCAGCGGTGATGCTATCCTCACACACAAGGAGCAGCCATTCATTTCGAGGTATACAGGCCTCGAAACCTGGACCGGCAACCGATGTGGAGGGCAGCGACATTGCCTTCAGGATGCTTTCTTTCACCGTAGCCAACTGCTCCGGTGAAAGGGGTTTAGTGGGATCAGCCGAAGTGAAGCCCAGTTTCACTCTGCTTGCCACTTGGCTGAAGAGTGGCTTTGTGGACTCCACATGAGTCTTTTTGGGCTTCTTAGAGGACCCTTGGGGTTCGGGAAAAAGTATCGTCAGCACGCGTCCGCTTAGCCTTGGTTTCCGCGGGGGGCGCAGTGGCGATAGCAACAGCCTCTGCTCTGCTCGAACCTTTTGCGAGTGCAGCTTTGAATAGCTTCTTCTCGCGGGTCTTCATTTTGACAAAGGCGTTCCCCGAGTCCAGTCGCAGCGTCTGGATTTGGGAGCCTGCTTCCGTGAGGCCTGACCTCTGAGAGGCCACGGAAGCGTCGTCAGCAAAGCTGATCAGGTCACCGTCAGCTTCAGCGTCAGAGGACATGTCTGACGCTAGATTCGAACCTCGGTATGCTTGTGTAAATTAGATCTGCTTAAGTATATATGTTCAAAATGAGTTTAATTAGTATCATATCTCACTTATTAATAGTTCGATTTAAATGAAATTTTCACATAACGGCCGTGGCAAGGTATTTGTCATATAAGATATACAACTTTGGTTGTTGAGCTAATATTGTAGTTGTTAAATAGTTATTACTGATTTACAGGGGCGGAAAGGGGCGTGTCCAAATATTACAAAAACTTTGAGACACTGCAATATACTCGTATATTTATGTTGTCGCAAAATTTGATGACTCTAGCTCTTATAGTTTCTGAGATCCAGGTGTTCATACAGACAGACAGACGGACAGACGGACAGACGGTCAGACGGACAGACGGACAGACAGACATGGCCCAATCGACTCGGCTACTGATACTGATTCAGAATATATATAGTTTATGGGGTCGGAGATGACTCCGTCTGCCTGTTACGCACATTTCCGTTCCGACAAACACAATAGACCATGAATTTTTTTAAAATCCATGGCCTAAAAATTCATATGAAATAAAAGTATGTCAAATTTCAAAAGTCAAGTCGAATTTCATATGAAAAAAAGTTAAATCAAATACCATATGAAAATTGTTGCCTTCATATATTATAATAACATTGCCGGCAAGACAACACTCCACAGTCAATGAAAATTCAAATTTTGAAATTTTTCATATGATATAAATATATGTGAAATTTCAAGAGGTAAGTCAAATTTCACTTGTTCAAATTTTATTTTATGTTATATGTTTCATGTATCATTGCTTATACGTCACTAAAGTGATGACGAGTCATTTGGCTACCTTTTAAGAGACTTATCAAGTCCCGCCGTTGAACATAAGTAAACACTTGTTCAAATTTCATTTTATTTTATATGTTTCAAAATGGACAGTAGGAATTTCATGTATCATTGCTTATACGTCACTAAAGTAATTTCAGGAGGATTGGGCCCAGTGTGCTGTGGCCAGAATCACCAGCCTCCAGGGAGATATCACTGTTGGAGCGGTTTACTTCCCCCCCAGGCACGCGATAACAGAGACTCACCTGCATGAATTCTTCGAGTCCCTTGGACCACGCTTCATTGCAGCCGGAGATTTAAATGCCAAGCACTCCTGGTGGGGGTCCCGCATGAACAACCCTAAAGGTAAAACGCTCCACAAATACCTGCAGCGCAAAAATCTGGACTGCCACTCAACTGGAGAACCCACACACTGGCCCTCGGACCCTTCTAAACCGCCGGATATACTGGACATTGCCATCTCCAAAGGCATAGGTCGCGCCAGACTGTCATGCACCACCTATGACAAGCTATTATCAGATCACAGCGCAGTCAACCTTCCCCTCAACACCCCCGTCCTCAGGAAAACGCCGGTCAGAAGACTCACGGGGAAGCAAACCAACCCCAACAAGTTCGCGTTCTGGATGCTCTCCACAACAAACCCAGATCCTTCCCTCAACTCACCCAGCGACATTGACAGAGCCATTGAAAGACTGACAAAGGAGATCCACAACGCTGCAAAGTTTGCAAACCCTCCGCCCCCTACGACTGCGAGATCTCCAGAAAGAGACCTTCACCTCTGATCGCCTGAAGTTGCGGCGCTCGTGGCTGAAAAAAGACGCCTTAGGAGAAAGTTGTTCTCGACACGTAACCCCAGGGACAAGTCAGCTCTCAATCGTGCCACCAAGGAACTCAAGGAGAAATTAACCACCCTACGGCAAGACTCCTTTAAGAGATTTCTTGAACAGCTGGAACCTGGAGACCCGCAGCACAACCTGTGGAACGTCACGCGGCATATAAAAAGACCTGCCAAGAAGGTGGCACCAGTGCGAAAAGCGGACGGCTCTTGGTGCCGGTCCGAGGCGGAAAGAACCGAAGCATTTGCTGACCACCTGCACGCTGCTTTCACCCCGTTTGACCGATGCACACCTGAAGAGCACGCTGCCACCATCAGGTTTGCAGAAAGCCCATGCGCTCCTGGACCACCAATTCATCCCGTCGCACCAGAAGAGATCTCGCAGGAAATTGCTTCCTTAAGAAACGGCAAGTCTGCTGGTCCTGATAGCATCGACGCAACAGCCCTGAAAATGATGCCCCTATTCTGCTCACAGTTGCTGGCCAACATTTTCAACAACTGCTTCCGGCTAGGATACTTCCCGAAACACTGGAAACGCGCCGAAGTGATCACCCTCCTCAAGCCCGGTAAACCTGAAGCCAACCCAGCCTCCTATCGTCCGATAAGTCTGCTGGCAATCCTCTCCAAAATACTCGAAAGAGTATTTCTGCGTAGAGTATTGCCAGTACTGGATGAGGCCGGTCTGATCCCCGATCACCAATTTGGCTTCAGACGTTGTCATGGAACACCAGAGCAATGCCACCGGCTTGTTGAGCGCATACTGGAAGCCTTCGAAAGGAAGCAATACTGCTGCGCCGTAATGCTGGACATCAAACAGGCGTTTGACAAAGTCTGGCACCCGGGACTCCACTTCAAATTGAAGACGCACCTTCCCAGTTCCCACTTCGCCTTCCTCAAATCCTTCACGGAGGGTCGAGAGTTCCAAGTCCGATGCGGATCAACAACCAGCACGCCTAGGCCCATAAGAGCCGGAGTGCCGCACGGCAGCGTACTTGGACCAATCCTGTACACTCTGTACACAGCCGACCTTCCCATCACACCCTCCCGGAACCTTACAGTGGCCACCTACGCCGATGACACAGCCTTCCTAGCCACCGCCTCAGATCCACAAGAAGCATCAGCCATCATCCAAAGCCAACTGGATGCCCTCGATCCATGGCTGAAACGATGGAACATTGTAGTCAACGCAGAGAAGTCCTCCCACACCACATTCTCGCTGCGCAGAGGAGATTGTCCCCCAGTCACGCTGAACGGAGAAACAATCCCATCGTCGAGCTCCCCGAAATACTTAGGCCTGACCCTAGACCGCAGGCTCACATGGCGCGCCCACCTTATATCCAAACGACACCAGGCTGACCTACGCCTAAAGCAGCTGCTCTGGCTCATCGGGAAAAGATCTAAACTAAGGGAAAGCTTAAAACTACTCCTGTATAAGGCCATGCTGAAGCCAATATGGACATACGGGATTCAGCTGTGGGGCACTGCAATTGTGTCAAACCGTATACGCATCCAGCGCTTCCAAAATAAGTGCCTGAGGTTAGTCGCAGACGCTCACCCATACCACGAAAACTCCATAATACACAAGGAGCTTGGAATGCCTTGGGTAGCAGAGGAGATCTCCCGCCTCAGCGAGAGGAGCACAAAAAGACTCAACAACCACCCCAACCATCTGGCCATAAATCTCCTGGATAATAGTCAAACCCCCAGACGCCTGCAAAGGAAACATCCCCTAGATCTCCCCCACCAATAACCTATATTCAACAAAAACTCCGACCCATGTACATCTTTGTAATCTCTTAAGCTAATATCCCCCTCAAACATTTAATTATTGTCCGTATGGACAGATCTTAAATTAATAAAATGAACGCTACAACAAAAAAAAAAAAAACTAAAGTGATGACGAGTCATTTGGCTACCTTTTAAGAAACTTATCAAGTCCCGCCGTTGAACATAAGTAAACTCTTGTTCAAATTTCACTTTATGTTTTATGTTTAAAAATGGACAGTAGGAATCTCATGTATCATTGCTTATACGTCACTAAAGTGATGACGAGTCATTTGGCTACCTTTTAAGAGACTTATCAAGTCCCGCCGTTGAACATAAGCAAAGACTTGTTCAAATTTCATTTTATTTTATATGTTTCAAAATGGACAGTCGGCTAGGATCTCTCCTTGTTTATTTTACGTGGCGTGTACCAAGAGTAGGTTTACTACCACGGTTCCCTTATATGACACATATGGAACATGAGTTCTGAATTAAGCGCCAGTACTAACGCCCCATTGAAAAAGTGACAAGTCACAATTCCTTTGGTACCAATTGAATACATACTGGTCAGATATGTATTCCCCCTTGGTTTGGGGCGAGGTGTACCCATCACCTCTGCCGCTCTCTGGATTGCGGCACCCGGTTGAGAACGCAACTCCACGTCGAGCCTCACGACTCTACCCGCGATATGGGTCACCATCAACCACCACGACTCCCTCCTCAATGAGAAGCCTTGGAAGAACTTCTCAACCCGTGGTACCGATCTGCAGGGCTCGGTGCGCCCCCCCCTTTGGCCCTGACAAGCCCGGGTATTAGGGAAACCCATTTTCTTCCCTTTAGTCGCCTCGTACGACAAGCGGGAAATACTGTGGCGAAATTCTAAGCCCCGTCTACCACCCGGGGAGTAGATAGGGACAGTCGGCTAGGATCTCTCCTTATTTATTTTACGTGGCGTGTACCAAGAGTAGGTTTACTACCACGGTTCCCTTATATGACACATATGGTACATATGGAACACGAGTTCTGAATTAAGCGCCAGTACTAACGCCCCATTGAAAAAGTGACAAGTCACAATTCCTTTGGTACCAATTGAATACATACTGGTCAGATATGTATTCCCCCTTGGTTTGGGGCGAGGTGTACCCATCACCTCTGCCGCTCTCTGGATTGCGGCACCCGGTTGAGAACGCAACTCCACGTCGAGCCTCACGACTCTACCCGCGATATGGGTCACCATCAACCACCACGACTCCCTCCTCAATGAGAAGCCTTGGAAGAACTTCTCAACCCGTGGTACCGATCTGCAGGGCTCGGTGCCCCCCCCTTTGGCCCTGACAAGCCCGGGTATTAGGGAAACCCATTTTCTTCCCTTTAGTCGCCTCGTACGACAAGCGGGAAATACTGTGGCGAAATTCTAAGCCCCGTCTACCACACGGGGGAGTAGATAGGGACAGTAGGAATCTCGTTAATCCATTCATGCGCGTCACTAATTAGATGACGAGGCATTTGGCTTTTTTTTTTTTTTTTTTTTTTTTGTCGTCGAAGGAAGGAAATCTTCAAAAGATACTCTTACAAAGCATTCACAGTGTAAGAGTTATGTACGATTCATCTAGGACAAGTCCTAGACGCCTACGCACTAAAACCTCCTTAGCATATTAGCAAATATTTGACGAGTTTATACCTGAAAGATGTTAGGTCAGATAGCAACCGATTTTATATAGGACTCAACCATTTTCATACTGTCTAAAACGTGAGTAACCACTATAGAACATAAATGCTCTGTAGCAGCTGATACCCCCAGTTACCGTCCTGGCGCTCATGACATTGCTGTCACTTGCGTTAAGGATACCTAGGGCGATCAGCCGTTTTACCGATTGACCGCTCCAAATACCCCTCCAGTTCAGTGTGGCAGATACCACCTCAACGTTTCCTTCTACCTGGAAATCTCTACGCACTGCTTCTTTAATGTCCCGCTGGTCATATTTCTCGACCTTGCGCTGGTGCGCTTGATCAAGAGCATGACCATCTGTAACAATTTGGGCATCGATCACGTAAGCGTGACCGTGTCGGAGTGCAACCAGGTCTGGTTTATTTAGCCCGGAATCGCCCTGAAGACTTGGTTCGGCATGGACAACATAGCCTCGTGTCTCAAGGTTACCCTTGATAAACTTTACTATGCTGTTGTGTCTAGCTACCCGCCTCCCGTGCGTACGATAGCATTTCTGCAGAATGTGGTTTGTTGTTTCTGGAGCATCACATCCTGCACGACACCGCCTCCCCAATTCGTGCCTACCCCGTGTGGTTCTCGACCGCGTAGGTAAGGCATTTATCCTCAGTTTGATTCCGTTCAAATAATCTTTTCCTGTTAACAAACGCGTGGGCTGTGACACCCATCCGTGTTGCGGGCCAAAATGACTCGCTTCGCGGAGACCACTACCGTCAACAGACATATACAATCTATTTGCCCAGTACGAATTTATGATGGCACGTGACGACAGTTCATTACCTTCTGCTTGGCATCTACCTCGGGCCCTTTCGAGTTCTGCGGAAATGAAAGCATTGGCTACCCCGGATTGCTCGAGGTGAGGCCAATTTATGTTGCTTAATCTCCTGACACGTAGCATTGGAGCTGCGTATCGAACCGAAGGGATTCCGAGGCCCCCATGAGAATGGGGAGCATGGAAGAATGCGACCGGCACGTCCATAGGCAGGTCTAACCACCTCCTAATATAAAAACGTATGAGTTTATCACATTTTCTTAGAACGCCTATGCTCACACTCCCAAGAGTTAGTTGGTGATTGAGTTGTGGCATGAGGACAGTCCTTAGGGCAAATAATTTCTGTTGAGGCTTCAGGGGGATTTCTATATACATTCCAACTTCGGTTTTAGCGCCTCAGATGGATAATATCTTGTCCTCCCGTCAGCCGTGAAATGGATACCGAGATACTTCCACTCCTCGGAGCGCTTCAAAGCTGGACACGTGCGCGAACCTACACAGAAGGTCTGTGGTACGACCACAGTGCACTTCTGCTTTGGTTGCCCCTTGATGCTTACTGTGAAGCATTTGTTGGCGTTAAGGGTAAGCCCGACGGTAGACAGAAAGTCTACCGTGGTATCCAGTAGTTTTTGAAGACCCTTTGGAGTTGAAGCAAACAGCACCAAATCATCGGCAAACGCGGCCGCGTTTGTCATTGCACTACCGACTTTAACACCAATCTCGCGGGGTAGCGTTCGAAGCAATTGGTCGATGACCAAATTGAATAAGATTGGAGACAGAGGGTCGCCTTGCTTCACACCGTGGGCAGGGACGAATTCCTCTGAGCACCAATCCACCCCATTGAGCGTTGTGCTACCTTCCTTGTACAGAGTACGGACATAGTTGACAAGTTCGTCTGGGACACCATATGACTTCAGAATTGTTATAATGGCGGCATGAGACACAGAGTCAAATGCCTTGCTTACATCGAGCGTCGCAATATAACAGGATGCATGCCTTTTATGGTGGTCCCGTAAGATCAAGTCAACCATGGTCGTGTTATCAGCACACCCGTCGGTAGGCAGGAACCCACGCTGTCTTGGGTCCCATTGAATCCTAGAATTCAATCGAGACGCCAATATTGCGTGAAGTTGCCTAACCAAAACCGAGGGAACTGATATCGGCCGGAAGTCTTGTGGTAGAGATGCCCTCACCGTCTTCGGAATGAAAATGGTTCGGGCCGGTCGGACCGCTTTCGGTATATTGCCGCACCAGAGAATAAGGTTCATTATGCGGACCATAACTCCAGACGGAACACTCTTTGCTACGCGCGGAGTAATTCCATCTGGCCCCGGAGACGAAGTTAGTGACACACTGAACTTTTTCAGTTCTGCTGGTGTTATAGAATCCCAAACCCCCTCTAGCAGATGATTCATGGGAACCACCACCGTGCTAGTTAAATTAGAGGGATTAGGGTGTGTCATTACTTCTCTCCAGTAGGGTGCCATTATCTCCTGGTTTGGCATTACCGATTCGTCAGGTCCATCGAGCAGAGATTTAATGCAGCGGCTTTTGTGTTTGTCCCAGTTACGCTGAACCCTAGCGTACTGTTGTCTTCTTAATTGCCTCCTATTACGAGGACGGTTGGGACTCCGCCTCGACAGAACCGTGCGAACACGATTCTGAACGGGAAATATTTCCCGGAGGTAATTGGACAAACACTGAAGAGTACCACTCTTCCCCAATGTATGCGCCCTATCAATGATAGTTTGCAGTACATCAACTTTCCAACGCCGTGCGCATTCTACAGGGCCTAGACCCTGTAATCTCCGCAGGATTTCACTGTTCGACCGTTCCAGTGGATTGACTCGAACTGTTGATGGTGTGATATCGGCTCCAAGCCGAGGTCCGCCCAGTGATAAATATTTTTAGTTTTGTTTAGGAGACGATGGACTTGTGTCCACGTCGAACTTTATTTATTTTGTTTTTATTATTGTGATGGAGCGGGGAAGGTCCCGCTCCAGTTGATATTCAAAAATTGTGTTTTTCTTAAGTCTACATACAAAAGCTTTCTTAGCCTAAATCGAGGAGCAGCGCTGCCAGCGTAGCTTGCAGCGCCTCCGCGCTTATATGCATATATTATGTATACATATATGTATTGTCGCGAAGCGACGACGTCGGAAGAGGAAGAGTGCTATGTACTTACATAGCAAGCGTGCAGCGCATAGCCAGCGTGAGAATGCTGACTATGCACTTATGTTTGTTGGCCTTCAAGTGGATGCTCGTATTACACATACACTTGGGCAGACTGTATATATTTATATTGCAACAAAGTGCTACAATGTAATTGTTGTTATGTTTTAATATATGTGCATACCACATCTCCTTCCTTTTGAAAAATAACGTAATATTATGAAGTTATTTTCTAATTTTTTGATTTTAATATTATTATATATTTTTTTTTTTTTTTTTTTTTTTTTTATATATATAATGTTGATTTTGAATTCTTATATGCATTATTTATTTTTGTCGTACGAGTATATTGTTTTTGAATAAAATAAAGAAGTAATGAATAAAATAAAGAAATTAAAGAAAAATATCGTTTTAAAATATATTTTAAAATTATTTCGTTTCTTATGGGTGGCCAACCCTACAAAATATATTAAGAATTGAATAGTTTTAACCTATCTTTATGAACTATCTGTTTCTTATTTTTATTTCCTATAATTGTAATATTATTATTAGCTCCTATATCTGAAACTAAATATGGTCCTAAATAATTATTGTCAAGCTTATGACCTGTCTCATTCCTAAGTAATACCTTATCTCCTATTTTTAATTCAAAATTACTAACATTTCTATCATATTTAATTTTTCTATCGGCTTTTGCCTTTTCTAACATATTCCTAGCTCTTTTATAAGCTATCTCTAATCTAATCTTTACTTCTTTCGAATAGTCATCCATGTTATAAATGGGATCTATTCTGTCTATTTTGGTGAAATCTGTGAACTGTCTTGGTAATCTTCCAAATACTAGTTCATATGGACAATATTCATGAACTACTGATGGTGTTGTGTTGAAACAATAAGTAAAATATTGTATCCAAACATCCCAATCAGTTTTGTCAACAGAAATGTATGAGCGAACATACTCATTAAATGTTCTGTGACTTCGTTCTATTGTTCCTAAAGTCTGGTGATGGTGTGCTGTTGAAGTAATATTTTTTATCTTCATATACTTGCACAGATCGTCTATTATTTGATTTTTATATTCCGTTCCCATGTCCGTAATGATTGTTTTCATTGGACCGTACTTGAGAATAAAATGTTCAAATATAGCCTTAGCAACTGATTTTGCGCTTTTATTTGATATGGGTACCGTTACCAAATATTTTGTTAAATCACAAATGATAGTGACAGCATACTCATTTCCATCTTCTGATCTTGGAAGTGGACCAATGGTATCTATCAGAACTATATCAAATGCTGTTGCTGGCGTTTCTGTTATCGTCATTGGCATTTTCGTATGTTTCAACGTTTTAGCCTGTTGGCATTTTAAACATGTCTTGACATATTTACTTATTGCCTTTGTCATTTGTGGCCAATAATAAAAGTTTTTTATTTTCTTCAGGGTTCTAGAAATTCCTGAGTGGCCTCCTTCTGACGGATCGTCATGATATTTAGACAGTATTGCTTCTATTTGAACCTTATCATCTTTATCTATCTTAGTCACCTTGTTTAATAGCGCTATTTTTAAATTTTTTAATATTTTATTGCCCGTTTCTTTAAAATTCTTAATAGTGACAAACTCGAAGATTTGTTCACTTGGTGACAATTGCGTTTGAATGATCTTATTTATTCTTGCTTCTTCATTAAGCCTTTGAAAAAACTGATCTAAATCGATTTTTTCATTAGAATAAAAATTAGTCATATCGAAACGTGTTACAATATTTTTGCCTCTTTTTAACAAACACTTATGTTTGTCTATTTTAAGAGCAATATATTTCTTGGCATCAATGTTATTGATTACCTGATAGATATTGGGCATTTTTATTTTTTCTTTATTTACTTCTGGTTCTTGCAATTTGTCTCCTGCGCAGGAATTTTTCTGTCTTAATGAAGCTCTCGTTTCGACCTTCAGTATCTGTCTATTCATTTCTTTTAGCTCTCCGATAGTTATTCGGGAAAGAGCATCTGCTATGTAATTGTTTTTCCCCTTGAGGTACTCTACGCTGAAATCATATTCCTCAAGGTCCAGACGCATTCTGGTCAACTTGGAACTCGGATTTCTCATCGAGAACAAATATGATAGTGGCCTATGGTCACTCTGTACTAAGAAATGCCTACCATATATATATGGTCTAAAATGGTTGATTGCCCAATGTATAGCTGCTAGTTCTTGTTCTGTAGTGGACTTATTACTTTCACCTTGTGTAAAGGTTCTTGAAGCGTATGCCACTGGTAACTGTTGACCGTTATGGTCCTGAGATAGTACCGCTCCACATGCTTGTTTACTAGCATCTGTGGTTATGCAAAATTGTTTGCTGAAGTCTGGGTACTGAAGAAGTGTAGGTTTCATTAATTCCCTTTTAAGATATTCGAATGCTTCGTTGCATTCGCTTGTCCATTCAAATGGAACATTCTTTTTACAAAGCCTCGTTAAGTGGCGTGATTTCTCAGAGAAATTTTTAATGAATCTTCTGTAATAGTTGCAAAATGCGACGAATCGCCTAGCTTCGTCTGCATTTACTGGTTGTGGGTAGTTTTTAATTACCTCATATTTAGAGTCATCTGGTAATATACCTTTATCAGTACATTTATGACCTAAAAATGTAACCTCTTTCATAAAGAAAGTGCATTTTTCTGGATGTAGTTTTAAATTATGTTGTCTACATAATTTGAAAACATCGGTTAAATTCTTAAGCATATGCTTTTCAGAACAACCGACTACAACTAAATCATCCATATACAGAAAAGCTTGCGAAGGCTGTAGGCCTGTGAATGCAAGTGTCATCATTCTTTGAAACGAATTGGGGGCTATCTTTAACCCAAATGGCAGTCGCGTGTAGCGATATGAGCCTGTTGAAGTCGAGAATGATGTTATATTTCGTGACCTTTCGTCTAACTTGATTTGGTGAAATCCTGACATAAGGTCTAGGCACGAGAAATATTTTGCTCGTCCTAATTGATCAAGAATATCTTCTATTCTTGGAAGTGGGAATTTATCTGCTAGCAGTTTCTTATTGATCTGACGATAGTCAACTACTAATCGCCATCTCTTTTCCGCCGAATTAGGCAGTGATTTCTTGGGTACCAAGAGAAGTGGGCTATTATATTCTGATATAGACGGCTCTACTATACCGTCTTTTATCAGTTTGTCAACTTGCCTTTGAATTTCTGGCTTTTGACTTTCTGGCATTCTATAATTCTTTATGTACACTGGTGTTTTGTCATTCAATCTCAATTTTTGTCTATAAAAATTATTAGCTGATATGGTTTCTGTTTCGAGACCAAAAATATCGCTATATTCGGTGCATAATTTTGTTAAATCGTTTTTAAATAATGATGGGAATTTTAGAAGTTTTAATACTTCTGAAGTTCTTTGTGGACTATTTTCTGTATTTGCATTGTAAACATCATAATCGTCTAATGATTCGCTTTTTATATTTGCGCTGTTTACAATAGCGTCTTTTTCTGTTGTATTTATAATGCGAATCAACACGTTCTGAGTGTTTACTAGTGCACTTGCTACTATTATTCCAGGTTGCAATTCCTGGTTGGGGATAAGAACATTGGTGTCAGTAGACGTAAGGTGAATCTTTCGAATTACCTCTGATCTAGCTGGCAAAACTATTTCGTTATCAAGTGAATGTATTATAGGAATGTTTATATTCCTGAAATTAACGGGCCTCAAAGTGAACCAATCTTCTTTGTCGTGGAATTCTAAAATACAATTGTATTTTTTAATGAAGTCCAAACCAATTATACCATCCCCTGGTATAGGAAAATTGTCAGGTACGATATGGAATTTATATGGTATTGCTGCATTTGCAGTACTCATTTCCAAATCTATAGTACCTAGAGACTGAATTGTCCCTTGCCCTATTCCTGATATATTAGTGGTTTCTCTTGATTTTAAATTATTTAAATTATTATTACTGCATTTAAGCAGTGAAATTTCTGCACCTGTATCTATTAATAGGGTTACCATTGAATTGGTACTCATATTTCTTAACTTTATAAAGATACTTAAATTGAGATTGATTCTATACAGCCTTACTGTTGGCTGTTGCTCAAGGGGGCTTGTTGGTTTTCCGTCTGTATGTTTCTGACGGTATTATTGTTATTCCTGTTATTCGAGTTCTGGTTTTGGTTACCCCTATGGTAGCCTCCACCTCTGTTGTTGTTCTGGTTACCGCCGCGGCCTCCATTGCCTCCGCGATAACCACCTCGGCCTCTATAATTGTTATTATAGTTACCGCGGCCATTACCTCTATTTTGGTAATTTCCACGATAACTATTTCCTCGAGAATGTCCTCTATTGTTATAGAAGAAAACATTGTTCGAGTTGCCGGTCATTTCTGTACAGCAGTGTATGTACTTCTCTACTACACTATTCATAGTGCTGAAGTTACCTGCTTCTAGAATTGTCTTGAGCTTATCATGCTCGCAATTCTTTATCATCGCAGTGATCGCTTCTTTCGTCGCGAATTTATCTGCGTTGTTTGAGTCTAGTCCGTCATCTATGTAAGCTGCCTCAAGCGACCTACGTAGATTTTCAATTTCTGTGGTATACTGCGCTGCAGTTTTACCACGTTGCTGTGTATTTTGCAATTTTGCTTTAATGACATCAGGCGATTCGCCTTTAACTGATGCCTTTAATACACTTATGATTCCAATAATTGTCCTTTCATTTTCAACTTTGTATGATAAAGGGCCAATTATTTTTGTCTTAATGACTTCAACGGCTAACATCTCCTGATCTCCTTTCGTGAGATCTGTTAATCGGAGTGCCGTGAGGAATCTATTTAAATTTACTTTCTTGCCATCGAACTCTGGTATTGTGGACGAAATTTGTCGCACATATTCCCGAGAAGCGGCGGCTGATTGTGCCATAGTGCTCGGTTTCTCTGTTTCCATCATATCTAAAGAGTCGGTATTTTCCGAAATGTTATCGGCAATCAGTACTGATTCATCAAATGTAGCCGGAATACTCATTGACGACATACAATAGATAAATAATTTATGCCTGTCCGATATGTACAGTAGGTTTTCTCGCAGACGTTTGACAACGTCAGAAACTTGCAAGTTCTGTAATGAATTTAATTTGGAGTTACTATTGGTAACTAGTTTTGTTACTTTATTATAATTTTCTACCAAAATGTTGGCATGCTTAATTATAGTCTTATTCGATATCGGTGCTGCTTTATTTAAGCACTTGAAAGATTTGTCGAATTCACTCCGTAATTTTGTAATTTCGGAAATGAGTTTTTTCCATTCCATTTGCCTTAATATTTAGAGACTAACCAATTTGGTTGACTATCGAGTTCAATTTCTTGAACTATAACCCCTTCGATCATCGCAAGAACTGTTGCCAGGTCCTTCCTTGAACACACATGGAAGGGTGACCTTTTTAACTTAAAAATTGTCACGTAATGGACGAACAATAAATCGAAAAGGGGCATTGGTTCTCGCGATATCAGGAATAATACTCTGCTTACGAAGTTTGGGTCTTGTTTTTCTAGCTTGCTAATTATATGCTTAATATGTTTACCCATTATTTACTGGGGACTCTCTTCAGAATCCTCATCACAGCTGTCATTGGTAGATATTGTTGAATGTTCCCTTTGGGCATTCAAGAAGTTTTCAATTTCGTACCAATCGCTGTCGTCTAACGAATCTAAACATTCGCCTATTATGTTAAAAATCTGATCCATTTCTAAATATATCTTGTATTGTTGTTTGGCTCTTTTTTGTTTTTTTTTTCTTTATATATTATTTTTACTCCTACTTTACTTTACTTTATAAACAATGTATATAAATTTTCAATTTTATTCTCTGTCTTATTTATATATATATTTATATATGTATTACAGATAATGTATCTTAATTTTTATTATTATATTTTTTTTGTCTTATTTAAAAAAAAATTGTATTACATAGTGAACACACTGTAACACTGTAAGTTAAATTTTGTCCAGGTCATTTGCCCGACTCATATATTTCTTTTTTAGACATTTGTTGTGTAATTTATATAATTTATAAAAACAATTTGCACACATTATAACAACGATTATTATTAACAGTGTATGTATCAATTCAAAGTCATTATTATTTGTTTCTACTTTATTAATGACATTGGCTGTGGAGTCCACTGACTTAACGTCTACTATTGCCATTTTGGGCATATATATTTTTAATTTGTACTTATAACTATTTGTTGTATTCTCGTTAACTTTTTCTATTTTATTACTTAGCATTTACTTTTAACAAGTTTTCCTGCCTATTGTTTGTATTCTTTCTAATAAAACGCCTTGCGGCAGTGAGAACTGTAAAATGTATTAGACGCCTTGCGGCGGTGAGAAATTTAAAATTAATTCATCCGTATGAATATACAGGTTTCCTACCTAATTTTTTGTTTGGCTTTGCAGGCCGAACTTCTCATCGGGCAGAAAAGGTTCCGCTCAATGTTACAATAGGTTTTTATAATTAGAAAAAAAAATATGCATCGTAGTGCAATCAAAAAAATTTTGCAACGCAGTGCTATTAAAAAAAATTTTGCGCTCTTGGAAGCGCTGCCGGCTCCCTCTTCTGCTGGGCGCAGCTTGTAACGCTGGCGGTGCCGGTGCTGGCTGCACAGGCTCTTAGTTGTTGTTGTTGCTGATCATTGATCCACCGTTGCTGTAGTGTGCGGATAGCGCACCACAGTTCCTTCTTTTTCTCTTTTTTTTTTTTGTGTTTATCCACCGTTGCTGTAGTGTGCGGATAGCGCACCACAGTTCTTTTTTTTTCACTCCTGTGTCAGCTGGGCGTCGCCGGTGCTGGCACGCTGACACTCCCTCGCTGCTCTATTTCTCGGGGTCAGTGTTTGCATGTATGTTCGCAAAACGCACTGTATAATGGTCCCTCGCAGTCTTCTGGGCACTTTTTCTCCAATACCGGCAGGCTGGCTTTCTGTGGTGGTGTTGAAACTTTATTTTGTAATTTGGTAAGTATTGGTATTATTGCTGAGTGAGTGGTGGTGTTGGGGATTTTTTCTTTAATAAAATTTGTTAAATGGTCTAGCTCAGTTTGTAATTTTTGAGCTGTCGACCATGCGGGCGCTGGAGTTTTGGTGAATAGTAGCCACTTTAAATGCGCTATTCTTTTTTCACCTTATGGTTTACTCCGCCGCGTTTTTTTCCCATCACACACACACTCTACTCACTCAGTCTTTTGGCCAAATTTTCCAGTTTCCACCAGTTTGTTCAGGCTCCTGCCTCACGGTCGCCATGTGATATCGGCTCCAAGCCGAGGTCCGCCCAGTGATAAATATTTTTAGTTTTGTTTAGGAGACGATGGACTTGTGTCCACGTCGAACTTTATTTATTTTGTTTTTATTATTGTGATGGAGCGGGGAAGGTCCCGCTCCAGTTGATATTCAAAAATTGTGTGTTTCTTAAGTCTACATACAAAAGCTTTCTTAGCCTAAATCGAGGAGCAGCGCTGCCAGCGTAGCTTGCAGCGCCTCCGCGCATATATTATGTATACATATATGTATTGTCGCGAAGCGACGACGTCGGGAGAGGAAGAGTGCTATGTACTTACATAGCAAGCGTGCAGCGCATAGCCAGCGTGAGAATGCTGACTATGCACTTATGTTTGTTGGCCTTCAAGTGGATGCTCGTATTACACATACACTTGGGCAGACTGTATATATTTATATTGCAACAAAGTGCTACAATGTAATTGTTGTTATGTTTTAATATATGTGCATACCACAATGGTATTGATACTTGGCGATCTTGCTCACTTTCACTAGGGCGGACTATGGCTACTTCCACATTAGGTATCGGGATAAGAGCTGCTTGCCCTCTTAGCTGCTCAATTTTGGACTTATAATTATCCCTCTGCCGACACTTTTTAATAGCATCGACCGTTCGGGGAGCAAAAGCTTCCGCTAAACGTTGATTAATATTTCTTATATTGCCATGTTCTGTGAGTTCGATCTCCTTTCTCGCCATCATCAACAATTCTTCGTCGCTCCAACGTAGTTTAACATCTACACGCAGACGAGCTAAATCAAGCTCATCTTTGTGTTTACGAGCCATGTGGACGCCTAAGCCGCCTTTTGAGCGGCAAATTTGTCCACATATCTCGCATACGAAAGAGCCCCGTTGTTGGTTACCTAGGCTACTAACCATAGGTATGTTAATTCGATTATTTATCCGAGGCTCGTTATTATCATTTCTGGTACCAACATGTTAAAGGTAAGAGGGGCTGGTAACCCCTAAAACCCGCATTCGCCGCTCAGATCAGTTACCAGAAGCCTCCAGAACGGAGAGCAACTGGCATCCAGCGGCCACCACGAGGAGGTTCTGAGTCGACTTGACCTATGACTTATGGAGTATAGCACTAGGCCCCTCCTGCAGGTCCAGACCCTTAAGAGAGTCATAGTTACTCCCGCCGTTGACCCGCGCTTACTTGAATTTCTTCACTTTGACATTCAGAGCACTGGGCAGAAATCACATTGTGTCAACACCCGCTAGGGCCATCACAATGCTTTGTTTTAATTAGACAGTCGGATTCCCCAAGTCCGTGCCAGTTCTGAATTGATTGTTAATTGATAATCGTTATAATTTAAAAGAACTAACTGGTTACCCAGCTAGTATTCTTAAAAATTTTAGAAAGAAAGTTCCACAATTGGCTACGCAACTAAACTATCCGGGGAACAAGAAACTACCATAAATGATAGAAACTCTGTTTACCCAGAACGAGCACATAAACCATGTTATTGTTTCCCAATCAAGCCCGACTATCTCAATCTTCAGAGCCAATCCTTATCCCGAAGTTACGGATCTAATTTGCCGACTTCCCTTACCTACATTATTCTATCGACTAGAGACTCTTCACCTTGGAGACCAGCTGCGGATATTGGTACGGCCTGTTGAGAAGTTTGCGTATCCCCACCATAAATTTTCAAGGTCCGAGGAGAAAATATCGACACAACAGTATATGTCATGCTCTTCTAGCCCATCTACCATATCTCTCTGCGAAAGACTTCCATGGTAGTACGACTATAAAACAGAAAAGAAAACTCTTCCGATATCTCTCGACGGCTTCTTTATGGTCGTTCCTGTTGCCAGGATGAGCACGAGGCCCATATTTAATAACAAACGGATACTCAACAGGTTACGGAATTGGAACCGTATTCCCTTTCGTTCAAAATTATCAAGTGTATAAAAAAATCATTTTGATATTTTTTACTTGAAAATTTTCGGCTTTCGCCTTGAACTTAGGACCGACTAACTCGTGATCAACCACTGTTCACACGAAACCCTTCTCCACTTCAGTCCTCCAAGGTCTCATTCGATTATTTGCTACTACCACCAAGATCTGTACCAATGGCGGCTCCATGCAGGCTTACGCCAAACACTTCTATGCACACCATTGTACCTTCCTACTCACTAAAGTTTCAAAATTTATATTACAAGTAACATAAATCATCTACTTTAGCGGTAATGTATAGGTATACAACTTAAGCGCCATCCATTTTAAGGGCTAGTTGCTTCGGCAGGTGAGTTGTTACACACTCCTTAGCGGATTTCGACTTCCATGATCACCGTCCTGCTGTTTTAAGCAACCAACGCCTTTCATGGTTTCTGTATGAGTTGTTAATTTGGGCACCGTAACATTACGTTTGGTTCATCCCACAGCGCCAGTTCTGCTTACCAAAAGTGGCCCACTGGGCACATTATATCATAACCTTAAACTTCATATCAAGAAAGTTAAGGTTCTTAACCATTTAAAGTTTGAGTATAGGTTAAGATCGTTTCGACCCTAAGGCCTCTAATCATTCGCTTTACCAGATAAGATTATTTTATATCACAGTTAAATGCACCAGCTATCCTGAGGGAAACTTCGGAAGGAACCAGCTACTAGATGGTTCGATTGGTCTTTCGCCCCTATACTCAATTCTGGCAATCGATTTGCACGTCAGAACTGTTTCGGTCTTCCATCAGGGTTTCCCCTGACTTCAACCTGATCAAGTATAGTTCACCATCTTTAGGGTCACAGCATAAATGCTCAAGGTACGTTCCAGTTAGAGGCATAAATAATATAAATACTATTATACATAACTATAAAGAACGCCCTGGGATTGTGTCAATTAACTATAAATAGTTAAAAAACTAATCCCATTATTAGTCAAGTTAATTACGCTATTAGGTTTATATCCCAATAACTTGCACATATGTTAGACTCCTTGGACCGTGTTTCAAGACGGGTCCCGAAGGTATCCTGAATCTTTCGAATTGTTAATCGTACAAGTGCATATAATAAACACAAAAATCAAAATCAGTAATTATGCCATTATATAATTCCGAAAAATTAACGCACTGTAGTCATATAAGTCTATCAGTACTTTATCAAATTTACGACATTTATTTTGTGTTAAAACGCAAGCATTCTAATTTAAATAAACTATAAGCCATAATTTTTTGATAAATATGGGGTTATACTAATAGATTACAATGTCCTTATATGGAAAAAATGCACACTATCTTTATAATATTGTTTAAATATTACAATTCTAATGATGAATTTTCCATAACGGATATTCAGGTTCATCGGGCTTAACCTCTAAGCAGTTTCACGTACTATTTAACTCTCTATTCAGAGTTCTTTTCAACTTTCCCTCACGGTACTTGTTTACTATCGGTCTCATGGTTATATTTAGTTTTAGATGGAGTTTACCACCCACTCTTAGTGCTGCACTATCAAGCAACACGACTCTTTGGAAACACCATCTAGTAATCATCAACGTTATACGGGCCTAGCACCCTCTATGGGTAAATGGCCTCATTTAAGAAGGACTTAAATCGTTAATTTCTCATACTAGAATATTGATGTTCCATACACTGCATCTCACATTTGCCATATAGACAAAGTGACTTAGTGCTGAACTGATTTCTTTTCGCTCGCCGCTACTAAGAAAATCCTTGTTAGTTTCTTTTCCTCCCCTAATTAATATGCTTAAATTCAGGGGGTAGTCCCATATGAGTTGAGGTTGTATAAAAAAATGTTATATTGAAATATTAAATATTCCAACAATATGATAAATACTAATGAAGTTCCATAATATTCACAAAGTTTTCTTTATCGCATCAGTAATAAGAGGCAATTCTAGATGAAAAATAATCAAATTTTTTATGCTAGACATTCCTCAGTATTAATTGAATTGAAAAAAGAATTTATAATTCTTCATTTTTCTCATACAATTTTAATATTGAGATGTATTTTCATATAAAATTCATATTATGAATATATTGTATACATATGTATACATATTATCCAGTAATATACCATATGCTTAAAATTCACATAAATTTTAAACAACTTATTTAGCATAGTCTTACAACCCTCAACCATATGTAGTCCAAGCAGCACTCTAACGTTAATTAAAGTACATAACAGCATGGACTGCGATATGCGTTCAAAATGTCGATGTTCATGTGTCCTGCAGTTCACACGATGACGCACAGTTTGCTGCGTTCTTCATCGACCCATGAGCCGAGTGATCCACCGCTTAGAGTGATTAATATTTTGGTTTGTTTATTTCATTACGTCACAAATGGTTTTATTGAAAGAAATTAAAAATACACCATTTTACTGGCATATATCAATTCCTTCAATAAATAATTTTTTATACCTAAAAAATGTTGCGAAATGTCTTAGTTTTACATAAACGATAACATCATGGTATATATACAATAATTTAATACGATAGCCACAAATATTATATGAATTATCATTATATGTAAAGCGTTAACCTGGAAGCAGGTACAACATTATAATTTTAGGTTGTTGCGATTATCTGAGTGTATGCACATATGAAATTTAAATTAAATTTAAATTAAATGAACAATACATCGTGCAACGCATGTATATTATGGTCCATATACACGCAAAGGGTTTGAAAATAACAAAAGTACATACACATACACATACATACAGATGCGCTTGATATATTACACACTTTTTGAATCAAATTGCACAAGTATATTTTTATTATTTGCGTATTTATACATTTTTATTTCCAGGGTATTTAGCCAAATTTTAATTTTATTTATATTCAAGTTTGATTTTGAATATTTTTTTTTATTAACGGATAGAAAACATTATACAATAATGATCCTTCCGCAGGTTCACCTACGGAAACTTTGTTACGACTTTTACTTCCTCTAAATAATCAAGTTCGGTCAACTTTTGCGAAACAACCGCAACACGCAAGGCGTCACAGTGATCACGTCCGGAGACCTCACTAAATAATTCAATCGGTAGTAGCGACGGGCGGTGTGTACAAAGGGCAGGGACGTAATCAATGCGAGTTAATGACTCACACTTACTGGGAATTCCAAGTTCATGTGTACAGTTTCAGTTCACAATCCCAAGCATGAAAGTGGCTCAGCGGTTTACCCGGACCTCTCGGTCTAGGAAATACACGTTGATACTTCCATTGTAGCGCGCGAGTTACCAACCCAGCACCGACAGCTGCCATTCCCCCTCTAAAACCCCCCCGTGCCTCCGCCTAACGCAATGATCAACAACACACAATGTATGGTCAGCAACATATATACAGCTGACCTCCCCCCTCCAAAACCCCCTCGTGCCTCCGCCTAACGCAACGATCAGCAACATATAAACAATCAATAAGACAATGTATGATCAGCAACATTGTGTCAACAGCCGATATGTGGGCCACACTTTGTTTAGACTAAAGAATATCCGCTCAGTTGCTGACGGTGCAACAGAGCCATCATTCGCGTGGGAGTTGACGCTAGGAATATATGTTAGTTGCTAAGATAAGATTGAGAATAAATTCAATTCGTTTCTGACACTCAAAGTGAACAGTTGTGTTATTTGGAAAAGCTTTATTTGTACGAGAAGATCCAGCCGAACTTGGTTATTACTAACTTGGTTACTACTACATACCCGTCGCAACAGCTCCACCGCTCGGCCACAGACGGTAACTGGCGCAGCCGAAAAAAAACACCAAAGAAGAATGGAACTTCTTCTCATTACATTAACTTACCTGTAAGTAGACAATAAGAAAAAAAAACAAGATAAATATGTGAGTTTAAAAGTGACAAGTGCTAGCAATAAAGCCTAAAACAATCAGTTGAAAAGAATAACGAATAACGCCAAACGAGTGGTTCAGATGAAACATAATACACACAAATTACACCATATTATATATTCGTTAAAATAATATCGTGCATACTTAAGATGTCTGCGTAGTATCGAACTCGATAACTACCGCCACGACTATACGTCAGGCCAGGCATAGTAGTGCATATATATGAAACCTTAAACGAACAAATGCATTTTCAACGTAACTTGTATATTCTGCGTAGAATCGAACTCGATAACTACCGCAGAATATACATCACATGAAATCATACATAAGCACAACAAAGAATTATTCATACATACATACAAAACTAAAACGCATACATTCAATATAAAATGCCGGCGTGATATCAACGAGATAGACGCCGCTGCGACCCAGTCCAGCCAGGCATCATATTGAATTAAGCGTCGAATAAACAAACTCCATACAACGACTTGCGCCACAAGCAATGTTCCATACACACATTCACACAGTAAGAACTCCTTAAATACTCAGTGTATATGTCAGCGTAGAATCAAATGTGATAACTACAGCAGACTATACACCAAACTCTATCATACATACAAATTCTTTATACAAACACACAAAACCAAACGCACACACTCAATATGAACATGCCAACGCGATATCAACGCGATAGACGCTGCCGCGACCCAGTCCGGCAAGGCATCATATTTCATTAATTATGCATAAACAAACCAAAGCGACCCGCTCAGCAAAGAATAACCTACTCAATACCAAACACATTGTCATACACTCAAGCACAGAAGCAACTACACTGTTGCAAAGACCAAACCACACATACAAGGCTATCGTTCAATATTTGCAAAAAAAAAAAATACAAACGCTACAGTCAGGTGCTGACTGTATAAGGCCATGGATTATCTTAGTATACCGTAAACAAGTTTGTAAATAACAGAATAGAATCGCCGCTCGAATTTTCTACCGATTATCAAAAATAATCAGTACCTAGGGAACACCAAGGGGAAGTTACAGCACATGTAATGGGGCTAGTTGTTCTTAAAAAGTTAAATTTTGGTGAGTCGACTTAAGATATTCTCCGCAACTTAAATATTTCCCAAATTAATTAATTTCTGCAATCTGCACACATAGATAACTTAATTATATTCGGATATTTATTAAAACTCGCAATGAAAATTCCGCTTTATTTGGATTAATATTAAAAATTTGGCGGAGATCAATTTTATACAGTGTTCGACGATACGCGCAATTTGAATTAACGAACAGAAGAAGAAGAACGCATAGACAAAGCAGAAGCGAAGTGTCGCAACCATTAGACTGAGCGAGAGGGCAATAGGTATATGTATGCATTTATAGCGCATACAAAAATTTATTTCATGTGCTTCTTGTTGATTTTTTGGCACTAGCCAGAGTTATTCAGTGGCTGAGTGGATTATGTCTCGGACTGTAAGGACCACAATATTGACCGTGTTTCGGAGTTCGATTGCTACCGCGATCGGCATGTGAAAGTTTTTGTTTTTCATTAAAATATTTTAAAAGCTCATTGAAAAGGGGCGGCGGCGGTAGCCGGTTTTGCGTTTTGCGTATGGCGTACCAAAGCAATATATGTAATTAGAACTTACTTCTCTTTCGTTGGTACACAACAGCAACTCGAAATCTAATTGTATTGTACATATGTATGTACATACATGCGTGCAATAATGTGTGTTGAAGTGGGATACCAATACATACATATGGATATGCAGACATGTATGTATGTGCGTCCCACTCGCACATTCACAACTTTTAAAGGGCTTGTAGTGAAACGGTGTCACTATCGTCTGCTTATGATGGTGCCGCGCTGCCAGATCGGGCTCATATCGATGAGGCTGCGTCGCCACAGTCTTATGATCGCTGTTATGTTCGAGCATTCTAATTGAAAAAGTCATAACAGGCAAAATACGGAAAGAGTGACGACATTGAAGAACGCATTGTTTAATTTTGGCTCGCGTCTTTTTGATGCGTGCTAAATATAAAAATAATAGTAAACTTTATTTATAAATAATTAATATTATTTGTAACTATTATAATTTTATTGCATAATATAGTATGAAAACAAAATGAGGAAAAACTATATTTTATTGAAATTTAATTAAATAATTTAATTTGTTTGTAGCTGCTATATTACAACCCGCTTGACTGCAACTTTTCTTTTAGTTTATTAGAATAAAATAAATAAACAAAATAAAATAATAAATAATTAATAAATGATAATTCATAATTCGCACCCGCCTCAACCGGGAGTTGAACACACGCACTCTCTCACAGTCAATTTAATTTGCTGTCCGCCACTCTAACCACTCGGCCATTGTCTCACTCCTTAGCCCATCGGCAAAGCTGCATTGTGAACCAATTCTGTTACCATACAATGCAAATAAAAAGTTTAAAATGCTGTGTGTCTGACGCTAGATTCGAACCTCGGTATGCTTGTGTAAATTAGATCTGCTTAAGTATATATGTTCAAAGTGAGTTTAATTAGTATCATATCTCACTTATTAATAGTCCGATTTAAATGAAATTTTCACATAACGCCCGTGGCAAGGTATTTGTCATGTAAGATATACAACTTTGGTTGTTGAGCTAATATTGTAGTTGTTAAATAGTTATTACTGATTTACAGAGGCGGAAAGGGGCGTGTCCAAATTTTACAAAAACTTTGAGACACTGCAATATATATGTATGTTGTCGCAAAATTTGATGACTCTAGCTCTTATAGTTTCTGAGATCCAGGTGTTCATACAGACAGACAGACGGACAGACGGACAGACGGTCAGACGGACAGACGGACAGACGGACAGACAGACATGGCTCAATCGACTCGGCTACTGATACTGATTCAGAATATATATAGTTTATGGGGTCGGAGATGCCTCCGTCTGCCTGTTACGCACATTTCCGTTCCGACAAACACAATAGACCATGAATTTTTTAAAATCCATGGCCTAAAAAACAACAAACACAAACATTTAATGGCATAAATATAAACGTACGGCGCTGCCTGGCAATTATAAAACCATCCATTTCAAAAACAAGATTGTCACTCAAAAACCACATATGCTTCTTAACTTTATCAATGCACAAACACAAATCAATATAAGTCAAACACAAAATCTCATTACAGAATGACTATTCACTTTTAAAAAAAAAATATATAAAAGAAAAATATATACAAACACACAACAAGATATTATATAAATTTTCAAAAAAAAAAGTAATAAAAATATATACATATATACAATTATAAAGATAAGTACATAATCAATGTCAAAGAATTGGCAAAAAACTTTAACAAAAACAACACGTTCTGTAATAGGAGCTCAGGTTGATATCACACTCCCCAAAGCAGCCACTCGCTCTAGCGCCCGATTAAACCCCTTACCCCCAGTTAGCGAGCATACCTACGAAACCCCCATTACGCAGCAAAACATGGACTCGGGCAATATTTCCGGGCCTTCTAGGTCCATTACCCCTACAGTCAGCAACACTAATAGTAACCTATCTACAACTTTCCAACCGAAGGACATTATGACCTTTGTCGAACACCTACCGCCATTCGACGGCTCATCCCGTTATCTCGATAGATTCATAACTAGTGTAGAAGAGATATTAGTGCTCATTAGGGGTGCCGACCAAACACCTTACGGACTTCTTACACTTAGAGCAATAAGAAACAAGATCATAGGAAGGGCGGATGAGACCCTAGAGCTCGCTAATACACCTTTGATATGGGATGAGATCAAAACTAATCTCACCCGAATGTATTCAAGCAAAAAAACCGAAGCTTGCCTCTTAAGCGAGCTTCAACAATTCGAAGCTAATCTCTCACTTGGTCAACTCTTCTTTGGCATTTCAAAAATAAAAAGCCAACTTTTCTCATCCTTCCAAAACAACGGAGAACTTACCGCAGTAATCGAAGCGAAGAAAACTCTCTATAACCAAGTATGTTTGAATACTTTCATCCATGGGCTAAGAGAACCCCTAAAGACCTTGATTAGGCTCAAAGATCCAAAGAGCATCGAACAAGCATACGAACAATGCAAAGTAGAGCAATCTTCGCCCTATAATAGAAGACCCTATTTTAATGCCCCAAATAACCCACAACAACAACAAACCCAAAACACTAACAACACTAACTATAGAGGCAGCCAGAATAACCGTAACTACCAACTGTACTCGAATAATAATCAACCCAGAAACTCAAACCCCAACAACCAACGCCAGAATAATAGGAACAACAATTACAACCCCAACAACAACAGATTCAATAACGGACAACTAAAAAGGAATCCGTTTAAAACCGAAAACCCCCCAACTTACGCACTACATAACATTGACTTAGATAACCAAACTGCTACCGAACAAAATTTTCCGACACCAGGCTCAGCCCAACCGGATACATAAGTCCGGCAACACATAGCCCATCCCTACCCTATATAATAATCCAAATACACAACACTAACAACCTTAAATGCTTAATTGACACAGGCTCAACAAACTCTTTCATAAACCCGATACACGCCAACTTAAATAAACGCATAAATTTACACACCCCCATTTCTTTAAAAACGGCACTCAATAATTTCCAAATACAGGAAATGATTTCGATCCCCTTTCCTCCAGTATTCAACATCATTGGCAAAATGCAAATGTTGCTCTTTAATTTTCACTCCTTTTTGATGGTCTGATAGGCATGGACCTCCTTGCGCAACTGGGCGCAACCATTGACTTACCCAACTTACTACTTAAAACAAACAAAACCACAATTCCTATACTTACCTATTGCAACCGTACTTCGGACATCCATAATATTCCCGCACACACTAAACTAATTGTGCCCCTACCCGTCAAACCCGGTAACGAAGAATTCTTATGCAATACCATTGAAATAAATAAAGACTTACAAATATCTGGCGGACTTTACCGGGCTATAAATAATGTAACAAACTTCGAAGTAGTGAATTATTCAGACTCAGACCAACTCCTCTATCTTGAAACCCCCATCGAAGGAAATCCCTACAGAGAATCAGACCACATCGAACTTTTTAACCTCACGTCGGACCTTTATAAGCCCCAGCCCCAACCAACATGCTTAAAAGAACTTCAAACTAACCACCTTAACCCTGAAGAAAAGCATGCCTTGACTAAAATATGTACTAAATTTTCCCAAGTCTTCTACAACGATAACGAGACACTTTCATTTACAAACAAGATTAGACATTCTATCCCGACCACAAGTGAGACACCCATACACGCCAGATCCTACAGGTACCCGTTCATACACAAAGACGAGGTTAAAAAACAAATTGACCTAATGTTAAATCAAGACATAATCAGGTCAAGTTTCTCCCCTTGGTCCGCCCCTGTTTGGGTAGTTCCGAAAAAGACACCCCAAAACGGACAGCAAAAATGGAGATTGGTCATAGATTACAGGAAATTGAATGATATTACAGTTTCTGATAGGTACCCAATTCCAAACATAAATGATATTTTAGATCGCATTGGAAAAGCAAAATACTTCTCCACACTCGACTTGGCCAGCGGATTTCATCAAATAGAAATGAAATCCGAAGATACCGCTAAAACAGCTTTCACTGTGGAAGGCGGACACTACGAGTTTGTGCGTATGCCTTTCGGTCTTAAGAACGCTCCAGCTACTTTTCAAAGAGTTATGGACAATATCTTAGGAGACCTAGTCGGGCCTATCTGCCTAGTCTATTTAGACGACATTATCATTTTTTCACCCTCACTTCAAGAGCATATTACGCATCTAGACCAAATCTTCACTAAATTAACAAGGGCCAACTTTAAAGTACAGTTATCAAAGTCTCACTTCCTCCACAAAGAGATAGAATTCTTGGGGCACATAATCACAGAGCAGGGCATAAAACCCAACCCAAATAAAATCTCTGCCATCCAAAATTTCCCCTGCCCCAAGAACAGGAAAGCGATCAAGTCCTTCCTGGGACTCTTAGGCTACTACCGTAAATTCATAAAGGACTTTGCCCGGTTAACCAAACCTATGACTAGACAACTAAAGGGCAAAAAACCTGTCGAAATAAATGACGAATTTTTGGAAGCTTTTGAATTTTCGAAAACTTTACTCTCAAACGACCCCATATTACAGTACCCAGACTTAACCAAAAACTTCATACTCACTACAGATGCAAGCAACTTCGCTCTTGGAGCAGTTTTATCTCAAGGCACCCTGCAAAACGATAAGCCAGTCTGCTTCGCCAGCAGAACCCTTAGCGATACTGAGGTAAATTACTCAACTATAGAGAAAGAAATGCTGGCTATCATCTGGGCCGTACAATACTTCAGACCATATCTATTCGGTAGAAAATTCACTATCGTAACGGATCATAAGCCTCTAATTTGGCTAATGAATTTCAAAGAACCTAATTCCAAGATCATCCGTTGGCGCCTTCAACTGCTAGAATATGAGTTCGAAATAGTTCACAAAAAGGCTCACAAAATGTCATAGCCGATGCATTAAGCAGAGCGGACGCTAGCCTGAATCATAACGAGACAGCCCCCGAACCTGTCCCTAATTTCCCTAAATCTGACAAACCTATCAACGATTTTAACGTCCAACTAGTCTTAAGAACTTCCCCGGACGATAAACACTTTACAGTTACACCCTTTAAACACAAAATTAGAAGAGAATATCACAAGCCCTTATTTGGTTTTGACGACTGCGCAAACATACTCAAACAAACACTAAGGCCAAATAAAACATGCGCCGTCTTTGCAGACGAAACTATTCTCAAAATGCTGGAACAAGTATACGCTGTATACTTTTCCAATAACCCAGCATTCAAATTAATCAGCTGTTCTTCTTTCCTTACGGAAATAACTAACACTCAAGAACAGGATAAAATTATTTCCGACTACCACACCAATAACAACCACAGAGGTATCGACGAAACTTTTCTTCATTTAAAACGGGAATACTTTTTCCCTTATATGAAGAACAAGATTTCACAACTAATAAACCAATGCGAAACTTGTTTAAGACTTAAATATGACAGACACCCTCAGAAAATCTCATTCCTTATTCCCCCAACACCTGAAAAACCCCTCGACATAATCCACATGGACATTTATTGCATTAACAACACATACAACCTGACCTTAATTGACAAATTTTCTAAATTCGCGGCAGCGTACCCCATTCAAAACCGTAACTCCCTGAACGTAGTGAAGTCACTAAAACATTTCATAAGCCTATTCGGAATTCCCGTACAACTAGTCTATGACCAAGGTGCCGAATTCTCCGGCAACTTATTCAAAGCATTTTGTACACAACTCAAAATACTCTTGCACGAAACATCTTTCCAACAGTCTTCAAGCAATTCCCCCGTGGAGCGCTTACATTCCTCCCTCACCGAAATTTATAGAATAATCCTCGACACCCGTAAAGAACAAAAGCTTCCAATCGAACATGATGAACTATTGACAGAAACACTAATTACCTACAACAATGCGATTCATTCCGCAACCAAACTTACCCCCTACGAACTATTCACCGGTAAAACCCACTCATTTAACAAAAATATTGAATTTAGTAACGAACATGACTACCTAGATAAATTACACACCTTTCAAGAAAAACTTTACCCTACAGTTAAAGAAAAACTCGAAACTATCGTTAAAACAAGAACCGAAAAACTAAACGAAAGTAGAACTGACCCGACCACTACAGAACCTAACGATATAGTTTTGAGAAAAGAAAACAGAAGAAATAAGGTAACACCCAGGTTTTCTCTGCATCAAGTCGCTAACGACCATGGCACTACACTCACTACTATCAAAAGACAGAAGCTACACAAATCTAAGATCAGGAAACTAATATTAAAAAGGAAAAAATAACTACTAACTACATCCTTTTCCCGTTAAATACTGCCATTCCAGGTTTACTTATGGGTCCACACAGTCTTTGAATATAACCAAACTTAATAACTCTACACCCCTTGCAAAAATAGACTTAGGTAATGCATTCATAGTGGAAACTTATAAAGAAACAAGACATATTGTTAACCTAACAAATTATTACGATTGCATTAAACAAATACGAACCACCGTTAATTCTCTTCTAGAAGAAGACTCACTTATGGACTCTGTACTAATATTAAAATCAAAGCTTTCTCAGTTAGAAACTAAACTAGATTCTTTTACCCCCCTTAATAGACGAAAAAGAGGACTAATTAACGGACTAGGTACCTTAGTAAAAACTATTTCTGGCAATATGGATGCATCCGATGCCAAAGAAATAGACGACAAATTCAACAACCTGAAAGACAATCTCAACATAGTATCAGATAATCTCCAATTACAAAACGAGTTCAACAATGAAATTCTTATTCGCTTTGAAAATGTAACCAAACACATAAATTATGAACAAATTGCTATAAATAATTTCATTACAAACTCTCAAAATAGAATTGCTAAAGAATTAAATGAAGAACAAAATCTATTACAAAAACTACAATACATAAATAGAATTGATTACAATATTGAATTACTACTTAACCACCTCAACGACATTATCGAAAGCCTATTACTTGCAAAATTAAATATAATACCTAAACTCATCTTAAACAAAGATGAAATACTAAAAATAAAAAACATTTTTCAAAATCAAAATTTATATGTCGAATCAGACGAGGAACTATACAGTCTTTTAAAATTATATACCACTTATCACAATTTAAACATTATATTCAATGTCAAGATACCTATTTTTAAGAAAGAACAATATAAAATTGCGAGAATAATACCCCTACCTATAAATAACACCCACTTTATTGTAACCCCTAATTATATATTGTACAACAACAAAAGTAAAATTTACCCCCTAAGAGAAAAATGTTTAAACATTAATAACAAATTCTTATGTGAAAACGTCAACTCCCCCACCAACCAAAATACGTCTTGCATCGAGAGCCTGTTGCAGGAGAAGACCAGCTTCTGCGACATACAAGAGACTAACATTATAACAGACATATTCGAGGCAGAGAAGGGCTATATTTTTATCTTTAATGCAAAAAATACTATTATTAAAACCTTAAACGGTAATGACACCTCAATTGTTGGGTCAGTCATAATTAAATACTTTAATTGCACACTTACTATTAACGGCATTGAATACGATAATACTGTAAATGAAACCATAGAAAAATTCGATTTCTTCCTGCCGCCGATTCAAAAAATTATAAAAAATTCTACAATAGAAGTACTCAGCCTGGAGAGACTACACCTGGAAGCTACACACACGTCAAGCAGAATCCTGGACTTCAGCCGCCAATCAACACAACACGCCACAACCCTCTACATACTGTTCTTACTACTGGCAGTCACAGTCGTCCTATTCTGGACATTCCGACGCAACATACACATCGTCCACCTGCCAATGGAATGCTAGCTGCCAGTTGTCGCTCCGGCCATCCCATCACTATGGCCTTCTCTCCATTCTAGGGGGGGAGGAGTTACCAACCCAGCACCGACAGCTGCCATTCCCCCTCTAAAACCCCCCCGTGCCACCGCCTAACGCAATGATCAACAACACACAATGTATGGTCAGCAACATATATACAGCTGACCTCCCCCCTCCAAAACCCCCTCGTGCCTCCGCCTAACGCAACGATCAGCAACATATAAACAATCAATAAGACAATGTATGATCAGCAACATTGTGTCAACAGCCGATATGTGGGCCACACTTTGTTTAGACTAAAGAATATCCGCTCAGTTGCTGACGGTGCAACAGAGCCATCATTCGCGTGGGAGTTGACGCTAGGAATATATGTTAGTTGCTAAGATAAGATTGAGAATAAATTCAATTCGTTTCTGACACTCAAAGTGAACAGTTGTGTTATTTGGAAAAGCTTTATTTGTACGAGAAGATCCAGCCGAACTTGGTTATTACTAACTTGGTTACTACTACATACCCGTCGCAACAGCTCCACCGCTCGGCCACAGACGGTAACTCGCGTGCAGCCCAGGACATCTAAGGGCATCACAGACCCTGTTATTGCTCAATCTCATTATTGCTAGACGCAATTTGTCCATTTAAGAAGCTAGTGTCCTTATAATGGGACAAACCAACAGGTACGGCTCCACTTACATAACAAAGACAAATCACTCCACGAACTAAGAACGGCCATGCACCACCACCCATAGATTCGAGAAAGAGCTATCAATCTGTCTTACACACTTATGTTCGGACCTGGTAAGTTTTCCCGTGTTGAGTCAAATTAAGCCGCAGGCTCCACTCCTGGTGGTGCCCTTCCGTCAATTCCTTTAAGTTTCAGTTTTGCAACCATACTTCCCCCGGAGCCCAAAAGCTTTGGTTTCCCGGGAAGCGACTGAGAGAGCCATAAAAGTAGCTACACCCAATTGCTAGCTGGCATCGTTTATGGTTAGAACTAGGGCGGTATCTGATCGCCTTCGAACCTCTAACTTTCGTTCTTGATTAATGAAAACATCTTTGGCAAATGCTTTCGCTGAAGTTAGTCTTACGACGGTCCAAGAATTTCAACTCTCGCGCCGTAATACTAATGCCCCCAAACTGCTTCTATTAATCATTACCTCTTGATCTGAAAACCATTATCCCTAATTTGTTCAAAGTAATTGTACCGGCCCACAATAACACTCGATGAAGAGCACTAATGCAGGTTTTTAAATAGGAGGAACATATAAAAAAATACAAGTATTTAATTACACATAAGAACTCCACCGGTAATACGCTTACATACATAAAGGTATAGTACTAACTACAATTGTAAGTTGTACTACCCGTATGAAGCACAAGTTCAACTACGAACGTTTTAACCGCAACAACTTTAATATACGCTATTGGAGCTGGAATTACCGCGGCTGCTGGCACCAGACTTGCCCTCCAATTGGTCCTTGTTAAAGGATTTAAAGTGTACTCATTCCAATTACAGGGCCTCGGATATGAGTCCTGTACTGTTATTTTTCGTCACTACCTCCCCGAGCTGGGAGTGGGTAATTTACGCGCCTGCTGCCTTCCTTAGATGTGGTAGCCGTTTCTCAGGCTCCCTCTCCGGAATCGAACCCTGATTCCCCGTTACCCGTTGCAACCATGGTAGTCCTAGACACTACCATCAAAAGTTGATAGGGCAGACATTTGAAAGATCTGTCGTCGGTACAAGACCATACGATCTGCATGTTATCTAGAGTTCAAAAATATCTTTTTATATACACTTACTGAATTTTATACAATCACACGTGTTTTTATACCCTTCGACCATTGAAAATGGTCAAAAAAGGGTATACTAACTTTGTGCAAATGTATGTAACAGGCAGAAGGAGGCGTGGCAGACCCCATAAAGTATATATATTCTTGCTCAGGATCACTAGCCGAGTCGATTGAGCCATGTCTGTCTGTCTGTCCGGATGTCCGGATGTCCGGATGTCCGGATGTATGGATGACCAGATGAACACACAGATCTCAGCTATTATAAGAGCTAGAGTTACCAAATTTGGCATGAACATTTCTGTGTAGCCGGCGCAGATCAAGTTTATTTCAAATGTTGGGTGCCACGCCCACCGCCCCCGCAAATCAATATTTTAATTTTTGAACTCAATTTATAAGCGCTGTATAAAAGATACAACTTTCTGACTTCCACATATACTAAGCTAAGTTAAATATCTTCGTATTCGCTAAATTACAATCCAATCGGACAGTAAACACAGAAGTTCTTTAAGAAAGTATGAGCATAAAACCAAGTGCTTGTGTCAGCTAACAAGGGAGGCGGGCGAGCGCGAAGCGCGAGCGCCATCTGTCGGGAATAATTTTCAAGCATGTGCCTATGTGTATGTGTATGAATTTAACAAATTAACTACACTAGATCATGGGTCGAAGGGTATCACACTGTCGCGTGCCGCGCGACTGTTGCTTTTCTTACTGGTTTTATTTTAATTTCATGAAATTAAAACATTAATTTGATGGACAAATTGATATTTAGCCACTATGTATAATTTGCGCATCCATAGGATAAATTTATAAAGACGACATATCACAAAACGCCACTTTTGTGATATGATTTTTATTCGTCATATATAATTTTTATATAATATTGTTCTTCTATCTATCTATATTTAATATTGTATGAGCCCCATTCTCATTAATTTTTTTATGATCTTATTATATTTATATTATATAAGAAATAATAGACCACAGCTGGGTATTTAAAAAAACAAAATATTCTGTTTTTGGTGTTCCTTCTTTAATATTATATATTTATAATATAAAAATAGGAACTGATTCATAAACAACACATATAGTAAGTCCCAGCCCTTACTAATTGGTATATTTTTCATATACCGGTTTGTTATAATTTGTGTTAATGAATATCTAACGACGATTATGGAACCATTAGTGAAATATATTTTGTTCAAATATACCTTGGCCAATTCCATATCATCTGTCCAATTATTTTTCGCAGCCAAGCGTATTATATAAATAATACGACGGTAAAACGATACTACTATTTATATGTGAATGTATACACGCACATATAAAGGTCAGCACACACTGCTCACCATGTATAGGTTTTTTGTCACACGATCCGCAAACTGATCCATAATTACTACAGTTCCCACTTATTTACTCATTTTCGTATATTTTTTATAAAATACACTTTAATGAACTTCATTATTTTTGCCTTCATATATTATAATAACATTGCCGGCAAGACAACACTCCACAGTCAATGAAAATTCAAATTTTGAAATATTTCATATGACTTGCCTTGCGCGACATCACTCCACCTATATAGGTTTTTTGACACGCGGTCCGCAAACTGGTCAAGTTTTCCATTGACTACCAGTCAATTATTCATTTTCGTGTATTTCATGTAAAATACATTTTAATTAACTTCATTATTTTTGCCTTCATATATTATAATAACATTGCCGGCAAGACAACACTCCACAGTCAATGAAAATTCAAATTTTGAAATTTTTCATATGACTTGCCTTGCGCGACATCACTCCACCTATATAGGTTTTTTGACACGCGGTCCGCAAACTGGTCATTTTTTTCATATAAAATTTTAGTTTACTTGATTTTATATGACATTTTACAGATATTCTTATCAAATTACAAGTTATTTAACTTATTTTAGTTTTGTATGAAAGAAAAGTTAAAAATTTCATAAAAAAATAGAAGTTACGAAAAATTTCATATGAAGTCAAATTTCATATGAAATAATTTTATATGAAATTTCAAAAGTCAAGTCAAATTTCATATGAAATAAAGTCAAGTCAAATATCATATGAAAAATTCATATGAAATAAAAGTATGTCAAATTTCAAAAGTCAAGTCGAATTTCATATGAAAAAAAGTTAAATCAAATACCATATGAAAATTGTTGCTTTCATATATTATAATAACATTGCCGGCAAGACAACACTCCACAGTCAATGAAAATTCAAATTTTGAAATTTTTCATATGACTTGCCTTACGCGACATCACTCCACCTATATAGGTTTTTTGACACGCGGTCCGCAAACTGGTCATTTTTTTCATATAAAATTTTAATTTACTTGATTTTATATGACATTTTACAGATATTCTTATCAAATTACAAGTTATTTGACTTATTTTAGTTTGATATGAAATAAAAGTTAAAAATTTCATAAAAAAATAGAAGTTACGAAAAATTTCATATGAAGTCAAATTTCATATGACGACAGTCGCGATCGAACACTCAACGAGTGCAAACGTGCCTACGGACCGACAGCAAGTGATTTTTTTTTTCGTGCTCAAAGTCCCGCTAGCTCAAAACCCGCTACGTAGCGTCGCGAGACAACGTCGCGTGCTGTGATTGGTTCAGCTCCCGTACCAACGGTACTGCTACCACTACCAACGCACTCTCGAGTGTGCGTGTTATTCGCAGAAACAGTAACTTCGTGCGAAGCAGCGGTACTCA
>JAEIFS010000611.1:0-71398 GCA_018904165.1 Zaprionus camerounensis
CATGGCCTAATGAATTTTTAAAATCCATGGCCTAAAAATGTGCTGCCCTACGTGGCAGAGGATTGACGTCGACTTCGTTGCTTCAAATAGGCCGCGACATCGGCTGATGGCTTGTTGGTCGAATTGTTGCAGTCTTCTTGGAATGACATGCATTGGTGGGAGCGGAAGCGGTTGCCAAACAGATTCTTAGAATTCAGTTTGGCAGCTCGGCGTGCTGGAAACTATGCAGACGCTGAGCTTGCAGTGGAAGATCATCCCTCCCCGCCCCGCACTTCGGAGGACTGGAAGAAGCGGCTATGCTAACCTGACGCAGTACGATGTGAGCACGCATCTGGTGAACGTCGAGGCGATGCTCAACTCCAGGCCGTTGCTCGTCGACAGCAGCGACCTCAGCGATGGACAGGTGGTGACGTCAGGTCATCTGGTCATATGACAGCCTTTGTTGAGCTGCCGTCAGGATTATTGTCGGCGCTCAAACGGCAATTTTAACCCCAAAGGTCCAAGGACTACCTTCTCAGCTTCCAGCAGCGAAAAGGTCAGAGTGGCAGAGGTGAAAACGGGCATCACTAATCGCCCATACTCTACTCCCATTATTTGAGAACCGTAGCTCTTCAACGGTGCCAGAGTGTAAGATCAGCATAGTTTATATTAAGGGTTTTTTGCAGAATCGATACTCCGGACCTTGCTTTATTTGACCGATGGACAACAACTCGAAAAAGGACTCTGTACCAATTTAATATCTATCCGTTGAACCTTGTAAAGTATGGACCTGCTAAAGGTAGGTTCTTTGGGATTTTCCAATCGCTGACGTTGACTGACTGGTCTGTGTGATGCCCAGTTATTCACGACTTCAGCACCGTATGTATTGTATTCTTGACTTGAGAATTGGCTGCGCCAATACCAAGCAAGTTTCTACATGACTCTTCTTTGCGGATCTGTAAGCGTTGAGCTGAATCTTTAGTTACGAACAAAGGTACATACACTCTCCAAACTAACTTAAAATTATATGTTACTAAATGTGTAATATATACAAGTATATACGTTGCCCATTAAAATACATTGCCAAGGTCCGAACCTCATGCGGCAATTGTACCTCCAAATCTAACACCAGAAGAGATAACACTTGCATTCCAATATATTTTGACCGGCAGCAATATTTCGGCTGCACCGGCACAACACACAAAAATACTCATGTTTAAAAAAAAATACTTATATTAACACATATATTCTTTATTTCAAATTTTTAAATTAACACACATATTCTTATTTAAAAACATTTAACTTATTGCTCAACTTAATTTAATAAAAATAAATATTTTATAATTTTATTGTTTACCTTTGTCAGCCTTAAGAGTCTATTTGTGTTTTTAGTTTAGTGTTAGTTTTCTTGAAAATGGATTTGTGTAATCTTACAGTACTATGGGTAACTTATATGACGATCCGGATTTCATCCTGTTTTTCCCACAACTACTAGGGATCCTGCGATACGTAGGTCGTGGTCTGTGGCCCTACCTTCAGTCCTTGGAGTCCACCGATGGGCAAATGAATAAGTTATGTTCGATTTGCCGGAGTCGATTTGAACGAACGAAAAATCTTTTAATTTTTTTCGGAGTAGTTGCACGTTTACTTTCACTCGCGATTTAGACTTGTTGCGGCAAATGTAATTGCCAGCCGCGAACTTAAAAGACGTTTTGCTGTATCGTACGCGTACCGGTCCCTGCTCAGGCGCCAGTTGGTCGAATTGTTGCAGTCTTCTTGGAATGACATGCATTGGTGGGAGCGGAAGCGGTTGCCAAACAGAGTCTTAGAATTCAGTTTGGCAGCTCGGCGCGTGCAGGAAACTATGCAGACGCTGAGCTTGCAGTGGAAGATCATCCCTCCCCGCGCTCCGCACTCCGGAGGACTGGAAGAAGCGGCTATGCTAACCTGACGCAGTACGATGTCTACGATGTCACGCATCTGGTGAACGTCGAGGCGATGCTCAACTCCAGGCCGTTGCTCGTCGACAGCAGCGACCTCAGCGATAGACAGGTGGTGATGTCAGGCCCTCTGGTCATAGGACAGCCTTTGTTGGCGCTGCCGTCAGGATTATTGTCGGCGCTCAAACGGCAATTTTAACGCCAAAGGTCCAAGGACTACCTTCTCAGCCTCCAGCAGCGAAAAGGTCAGAGTGGCAGAGGTGAAAACGGGCATCACTAAGCGCCCAATACTCTACTCCCATTATTTGAGAACCGTAGCTCTTCAACGGTGCCGGAGTGTAAGAGCAGCATAGTTTATATTAATTTTAGTTTTAAGTATTATTGAATTCTGATATTGAAGTCATAAATTCACGAGTGCGTATCTAACCTCTGGCCTCCACTCAAGAATAATAGGACACTCTCATTTGAACAACCATTGAAGCCAGCAGCAGCAATAAATACAAAATTTAACTGATCCGCCGCGTCTCTTTTTTATTCGTAAATAATTTGTTTCTCTAAAAATAGGAATGCCCGATTTGAAAAGATTCCGTCACCAACGGAATATAAAGAAGCCTTTCTAAAAATTATCGAAGTTGTTCAATGTCACGAATTTGATGATGACATTAAAAGAGTTCACAATGGATCCAAGCCCTTGTCTTCAGCGATTAAATCCATTTATTCACGAAGACAAGGGAACTTGGTGTAAGTTCTCGTTGTTGAGAGTTGGGGGGCGATTAGCAAATGCTCCAATATCATATGATGCCAAGTTTCCATTGTTGTTGACTAAACGCTCTCAATTCATACAGAGCTATGTCCGACATTAGCATCAAACTCGCTACTCGCCCCACCAGCACTCTGGACCCCAGACCAGGCGGTTCTCAATTGATTTGAGCATTAGTGTCTTCCAAGAAGTCTCTACCTAGTAACATATCATAATTTTCCGAGAAATTGTGGACATAAAAACTTGTTGAATTAAAATTAAATTAATTAAATTAATTAAAGAAGTTAGATTTTATAAGGTTGATTGTAGATCCGGTATCGATGACACAGCGGAGCTTTATATCATTGATAAGAATATTTATGAACGGGCTTCTTCTTCTTCGTTGTCCGAGGCAATTTGATGAAAATTTTCGGATGTGTCCATTTTTGATTGGCCACTGTAACTAGGTCTTTGCCTTTTACGTGCCTGATTCGGAGCACTCGAAGATGCTTGGTTTGTTTGATAATTTGTTGGATTTTGTACCTGTGCCTGGTCTAGTCTCTGTTTGATAAAAATATTTATGAATGGGCTTCTTCTTCTTCGTTATCCGAGACAATTTGATGAAAATTTTCGGATGTGTCCATTTTTGATTGGCCACTGTAACTAGGTCTTTGCCTTTTACGTGCCGGATTCGGAGCACTCGAAGATGCTTGGTTTGGTTGATAATTTGTTGGATTTTGTACCTGTGCCTGGTCTAGTCTCTGTTTGAATTCTTTATATAACTGCTCAATATTCTGATCATTATTTTTATTTTCATTGTTATCATTAGTATTGTTTTGATTTTTGTTCTGGTTATTTGAACTTGACACTTGGTTATAGCTTGGGTTGTAATTGTTACTTTTAGAATTGTTGATTTGATTATTTTTATTTTGACTGTTTTGTGGTTTTGGAGGATCGGACTATATGCTATCATAGCAACCCTCTTGTTGAGCGATTTGCTTCAACTTGCTTACAGTCGTTATGTCGAATCTAGCTAATTGCACATCTTTAACGGTGTTATTCATGCCGTTGGTATATATGTGGTTATTGAATGGGTTGTTTTCTAAATCTAGCTTATTCGTTATTACAAAACATTTTTCTTGAAGTTCTTCTATAAACTTACGAATTGATCCAGTGTATTGTAGAGTCGTCTTAAAAGTTCTTCAAAAGATGTCTGTGTTTTAAATTCCGAAATAAGGGCTTCCTTCAGATCATTCCATGTGTTAGCTCGCTCAGTTGGGACACTCGTTGAGCCTCACCTCCGATTTGCATCTCGATGGCACTGAATATGATGTGTCCTTGCCGGGCATCAGTTGTTGGGTAGAGGTCATGGATAAACTCTATTCGTCTTATGAATGAGCTTAATTCCGATATGATACCAGTGAATGTTGGTATTTGTCTTATCTGTCCAAGGGCTATGTTCAGATGGTTTTCAGACAGAAGTTGAATTTGTTGTAGTTGTGGTTGTTATTGGTTGTTGTTTATGGGGTCGGAGATGCCTCCGTCTGCCTGTTACGCACATTTCCGTTCCGACAAACACAATAGACCATGAATTTTTTTAAAATCCATGGCCTAATGAATTTTTTTAAAATCCATGGCCTAAAAATGTGCTGCCCTACGTGGCAGAGGATTGACGTCGACTTCGTTGCTTCAAATAGGCCGCGACATCGGCTGATGGCTTGTTGGTCGAATTGTTGCAGTCTTCTTGGAATGACATGCATTGGTGGGAGCGGAAGCGGTTGCCAAACAGATTCTTAGAATTCAGTTTGGCAGCTCGGCGCGTGCTGGAAACTATGCAGACGCTGAGCTTGCAGTGGAAGATCATCCCTCCCCGCGCCCCGCACTTCGGAGGACTGGAAGAAGCGGCTATGCTAACCTGACGCAGTACGATGTGAGCACGCATCTGGTGAACGTCGAGGCGATGCTCAACTCCAGGCCGTTGCTCGTCGACAGCAGCGACCTCAGCGATGGACAGGTGGTGACGTCAGGTCATCTGGTCATATGACAGCCTTTGTTGGCGCTGCCGTCAGGATTATTGTCGGCGCTCAAACGGCAATTTTAACCCCAAAGGTCCAAGGACTACCTTCTCAGCTTCCAGCAGCGAAAAGGTCAGAGTGGCAGAGGTGAAAACGGGCATCACTAATCGCCCAATACTCTACTCCCATTATTTGAGAACCGTAGCTCTTCAACGGTGCCAGAGTGTAAGATCAGCATAGTTTATATTAAGGGTTTTTTGCAGAATCGATACTCCGGACCTTGCTTTATTTGACCGATGGACAACAACTCGAAAAAGGACTCTGTACCAATTTAATATCTATCCGTTGAACCTTGTAAAAGTATGGACCTGCTAAAGGTAGGTTCTTTGGGATTTTCCAATCGCTGACGTTGACTGACTGGTCTGTGTGATGCCCAGTTATTCACGACTTCAGCACCGTATGTATTGTATTCTTGACTTGAGAATTGGCTGCGCCAATACCAAGCAAGTTTCTACATGACTCTTCTTTGCGGATCTGTAAGCGTTGAGCTGAATCTTTAGTTACGAACAAAGGTACATACACTCTCCAAACTAACTTAAAATTATATGTTACTAAATGTGTAATATATACAAGTATATACGTTGCCCATTAAAATACATTGCCAAGGTCCGAACCTCATGCGGCAATTGTACCTCCAAATCTAACACCAGAAGAGATAACACTTGCATTCCAATATATTTTGACCGGCAGCAATATTTCGGCTGCACCGGCACAACACACAAAAATACTCATGTTTAAAAAAAAATACTTATATTAACACATATATTCTTTATTTCAAATTTTTAAATTAACACACATATTCTTATTTAAAAACATTTAACTTATTGCTCAACTTAATTTAATAAAAATAAATATTTTATAATTTTATTGTTTACCTTTGTCAGCCTTAAGAGTCTATTTGTGTTTTTAGTTTAGTGTTAGTTTTCTTGAAAATGGATTTGTGTAATCTTACAGTACTATGGGTAACTTATATGACGATCCGGATTTCATCCTGTTTTTCCCACAACTACTAGGGATCCTGCGATACGTACAGGGTTGAGGGGTGGTCTGTGGCCCTACCTTCAGTCCTTGGAGTCCACCGATGGGCAAATGAATAAGTTATGTTCGATTTGCCGGAGTCGATTTGAACGAACGAAAAATCTTTTAATTTTTTTCGGAGTAGTTGCACGTTTACTTTCACTCGCGATTTAGACTTGTTGCGGCAAATGTAATTGCCAGCCGCGAACTTAAAAGACGTTTTGCTGTATCGTACGCGTACCGGTCCCTGCTCAGGCGCCAGTTGGTCGAATTGTTGCAGTCTTCTTGGAATGACATGCATTGGTGGGAGCGGAAGCGGTTGCCAAACAGAGTCTTAGAATTCAGTTTGGCAGCTCGGCGCGTGCAGGAAACTATGCAGACGCTGAGCTTGCAGTGGAAGATCATCCCTCCCCGCGCTCCGCACTCCGGAGGACTGGAAGAAGCGGCTATGCTAACCTGACGCAGTACGATGTCTACGATGTCACGCATCTGGTGAACGTCGAGGCGATGCTCAACTCCAGGCCGTTGCTCGTCGACAGCAGCGACCTCAGCGATAGACAGGTGGTGATGTCAGGCCCTCTGGTCATAGGACAGCCTTTGTTGGCGCTGCCGTCAGGATTATTGTCGGCGCTCAAACGGCAATTTTAACGCCAAAGGTCCAAGGACTACCTTCTCAGCCTCCAGCAGCGAAAAGGTCAGAGTGGCAGAGGTGAAAACGGGCATCACTAAGCGCCCAATACTCTACTCCCATTATTTGAGAACCGTAGCTCTTCAACGGTGCCGGAGTGTAAGAGCAGCATAGTTTATATTAATTTTAGTTTTAAGTATTATTGAATTCTGATATTGAAGTCATAAATTCACGAGTGCGTATCTAACCTCTGGCCTCCACTCAAGAATAATAGGACACTCTCATTTGAACAACCATTGAAGCCAGCAGCAGCAATAAATACAAAATTTAACTGATCCGCCGCGTCTCTTTTTTATTCGTAAATAATTTGTTTCTCTAAAAATAGGAATGCCCGATTTGAAAAGATTCCGTCACCAACGGAATATAAAGAAGCCTTTCTAAAATTATCGAAGTTGTTCAATGTCACGAATTTGATGATGACATTAAAAGAGTTCACAATGGATCCAAGCCCTTGTCTTCAGCGATTAAATCCATTTATTCACGAAGACAAGGGAACTTGGTGTAAGTTCTCGTTGTTGAGAGTTGGGGGGCGATTAGCAAATGCTCCAATATCATATGATGCCAAGTTTCCATTGTTGTTGACTAAACGCTCTCAATTCATACAGAGCTATGTCCGACATTAGCATCAAACTCGCTACTCGCCCCACCAGCACTCTGGACCCCAGACCAGGCGGTTCTCAATTGATTTGAGCATTAGTGTCTTCCAAGAAGTCTCTACCTAGTAACATATCATAATTTTCCGAGAAATTGTGGACATAAAAACTTGTTGAATTAAAATTAAATTAATTAAATTAATTAAAGAAGTTAGATTTTATAAGGTTGATTGTAGATCCGGTATCGATGACACAGCGGAGCTTTATATCATTGATAAGAATATTTATGAACGGGCTTCTTCTTCTTCGTTGTCCGAGGCAATTTGATGAAAATTTTCGGATGTGTCCATTTTTGATTGGCCACTGTAACTAGGTCTTTGCCTTTTACGTGCCTGATTCGGAGCACTCGAAGATGCTTGGTTTGTTTGATAATTTGTTGGATTTTGTACCTGTGCCTGGTCTAGTCTCTGTTTGATAAAAATATTTATGAATGGGCTTCTTCTTCTTCGTTATCCGAGACAATTTGATGAAAATTTTCGGATGTGTCCATTTTTGATTGGCCACTGTAACTAGGTCTTTGCCTTTTACGTGCCGGATTCGGAGCACTCGAAGATGCTTGGTTTGGTTGATAATTTGTTGGATTTTGTACCTGTGCCTGGTCTAGTCTCTGTTTGAATTCTTTATATAACTGCTCAATATTCTGATCATTATTTTTATTTTCATTGTTATCATTAGTATTGTTTTGATTTTTGTTCTGGTTATTTGAACTTGACACTTGGTTATAGCTTGGGTTGTAATTGTTACTTTTAGAATTGTTGATTTGATTATTTTTATTTTGACTGTTTTGTGGTTTTGGAGGATCGGACTATATGCTATCATAGCAACCCTCTTGTTGAGCGATTTGCTTCAACTTGCTTACAGTCGTTATGTCGAATCTAGCTAATTGCACATCTTTAACGGTGTTATTCATGCCGTTGGTATATATGTGGTTATTGAATGGGTTGTTTTCTAAATCTAGCTTATTCGTTATTACAAAACATTTTTCTTGAAGTTCTTCTATAAACTTACGAATTGATCCAGTGTATTGTAGAGTCGTCTTAAAAGTTCTTCAAAAGATGTCTGTGTTTTAAATTCCGAAATAAGGGCTTCCTTCAGATCATTCCATGTGTTAGCTCGCTCAGTTGGGACACTCGTTGAGCCTCACCTCCGATTTGCATCTCGATGGCACTGAATATGATGTGTCCTTGCCGGGCATCAGTTGTTGGGTAGAGGTCATGGATAAACTCTATTCGTCTTATGAATGAGCTTAATTCCGATATGATACCAGTGAATGTTGGTATTTGTCTTATCTGTCCAAGGGCTATGTTCAGATGGTTTTCAGACAGAAGTTGAATTTGTTGTAGTTGTGGTTGTTGTTGTGGTTATTGTTGTTGCGCGATTGTAAAGTTTTTATTTTACTCGCTTAGCACTTGTGGTAGGGTTTTATTTTTTATTTGTTTAAGGGTTGGGTTGGTTGGTTGTTTGTTGGGTTTGACCTGGGACAACGATTGCCCTTTAGTGGTCTTCACTGCAGCACTTTATGTTAAAATGTAAAAAATTGTTCACTTCCAGTAGCGGTCACAGTTTCACAGTGGGCTACTAAGTTGGAGTGTTTCACTAAGCACCGAGTTTATTTGGTTTTCCCGGATAGTAGCCTTCCTGTAACTTTTAACTAGCTTCGCAATCGAAGGTTTTATATCACACGCGGTTCTTTGGCGGATACTAATTAACGATTTAACTAATATCCTACCGGCTGCGCCAATTGCACGTCCGGGGTTTAAGGTTTTCAAAAAAATATATTTTTATTAGAACCAAAGAACTTAACAATTGAAGGTGGTATTAAATCTGAATCTAAGCTACGAACTGAACCCTTAGCAAACCCTTGGCTAAGTCTTATTTACTTTTATATTGAGGGTACATAAGGCTCTCTTTTATTTTTATGCACTCTCTTGAGTGGATTCCGCATGAGAACGGATCAGCCGAGAATTTGAGCTGCGTTAGCAGTTTTGACCCTCGCGTGGGAATGTTTACAATTGATCAGAGTAGGCTGATTTGTTATTGTCGCCGAATTTGGGACTGCGGATGTTTATGTCTAAGCAAGCTGGAATGGGCTCTAATGCAATACATAAATATTTGACTTATATGCTAAGTACAAGTGGCAAATTGATATATGTACGTTTTATTGGTTGTGAGTGTATGTGAGTGTGTATGTGTGGTCAAATGGTGCACTTTGGTACTATATATATGGAAATCTTTCGAAGGTGGCAGTCGTCTGTAAGTATGTGTTTACTAATGCAGCATCATATGTACATACATACAGAGATGCCGATGGCGCAAATTGCGAGGTTATGAAAAGGGAGAAAATATCTTTCTTTTCACAACGGAATAATTACACAAAGCCCTCTGCCGCATAAGATAAGTAAAAAAATACAAACGCTACAGTCAGGTGCTGACTGTATAAGGCCATGAATTATCTAAGTATACCGTTTGTTAATAACAGAATAGAAACGCCGCTCGAATTTCCCACCGATTATCAAAAATAATCAGTACTTAGGGAACACCAAGGGGTAGCTACTGCAAATGTTAGGGATTTAGTTGTTCTTAAAAATTTAAATTTTGGTGACCTACGAGTCAATAATCCTATTCAAAATAAAGCACCCTTCAATGCTGTCTCAGTAGGCGGCAGCACAGTAGTTACGCACCATAAAGTAGCGAACCTTTTTAACATCCCAGACGTCAAAGTAAAGTTTTTCCTGTTGCCCACATTGAAATCTTTCGATGCTATTTTGGGCAACGATAGTTTAATAGAATTAGGGGCAGAAATAAAAATAAGTAAAAATATAATGATACTAAAAAACGGTATTTCAATTCCCGTCAAAGAAAAATAGAAAAAAAAATACAAACGCTACAGTCAGGTGCTGACTGTATAAGGCCATGGATTATCTTAGTATACCGTAAACAAGTTTGTAAATAACAGAATAGAATCGCCGCTCGAATTTTCCACCGATTATCAAAAATAATCAGTACCTAGGGAACACCAAGGGGAAGTTACAGCACATGTAATGGGGCTAGTTGTTCTTAAAAAGTTAAATTTTGATGAGTCGACTTAAGATATTCTCCGCAACTTAAATATTCCCCAAATTAATTAATTTCTGCAATCTGCAGACATAGATAACTTATTTATATTCGGATATTTATAAAAACTCGCAATGAAAATTCCGCTTTATTTGGATTAATATTAAAAATTTGGCGGAGACCAATTTTATACAGTTTACGACGATACGCGCAATTTGAATTAACGAACAGAAGAAGAAGAACGCATAGACAAAGCAGAAGCGAAGTGTCGCAACCATTAGACTGAGCGAGAGGGCAATAGGTATAAGTATGCATTTCTAGCGTGTACCAAAATTTATTTCATGTGCTTTTTGTTAATTTTTTGGCACTATCTAAAGTTGTTCAGTGGCTGAGTGGATTATGTCTCGGACTGTAAGGCCAATGATGTTGACCGTGTTTCGGGGTTCGATTGCTACCACGATCGGCATGTGCAATTTTTTGTTTTTCATTATTTTTCATTACAATATTTTAAAAGCTCAAAACATTGAAAAGGGGCGGTGGCGGTAGCCGGTTTTTTAAGTTTTTGGTACGCAGTATATGCAATTAGAGCTTAGTGTTCTTTCGTTGGTACACAACAGCAACTCCAAATCTAATTGTATTGTACATAAGTATGTACATACATGCGTGGAATAATGCATGTGCAATTTTTTGTTTTTCATTATTTTTCATTACAATATTTTAAAAGCTCAAAACATTGAAAAGGGGCGGTGGCGGTAGCCGGTTTTTTAAGTTTTTGGTACGCAGTATATGCAATTAGAGCTTAGTGTTCTTTCGTTGGTACACAACAGCAACTCCAAATCTAATTGTATTGTACATAAGTATGTACATACATGCGTGGAATAATGCATGTGCAATTTTTTGTTTTTCATTATTTTTCATTACAATATTTTAAAAGCTCAAAACATTGAAAAGGGGCGGTGGCGGTAGCCGGTTTTTTAAGTTTTTGGTACGCAGTATATGCAATTAGAGCTTAGTGTTCTTTCGTTGGTACACAACAGCAACTCCAAATCTAATTGTATTGTACATAAGTATGTACATACATGCGTGGAATAATGTGTGTTGAAGTGGGGTGGCTGTAATTTGTCGAAGACGAAAAAAGAGACGTGCGTTCGTTTCAGTATCTAATTAGCGAGTACTTCATTGCTTAGCCTAGCTTAACTACGGCGGGGAAACGGGTCGAATTCAAAACAAGAAAAGAGAGAACTTTGTTGCGCTCCCGCTCCGCCCTAAACTAATTTACACTACACTTAAATTTTTTCTTTTTTTTATAACTAACTTAATTTAGCAGCGGCCCCGTTGAAGGCCTGTAAGGCTTCAAGCAACCGGTAATGGAGACAGTTTATGAATGGCCCGTCTGTAAACTCTCCCTTCGCTGGTCCTAAGATCGACGACCCTGACCATGCCGTCCTGCCCTGCGTGCGTTGCCACGATCCTGCCGAGGAGCCACTGTTGCGGAGGAAGGTTGTCTTCTGCGACGACGATGAGTGTGCTGCTGCTGCTGCCACTTGCCCCGGATTTGAAGCCCCAGGACATATTCGCGGGACCGTCGCTGCCAGAACATTTGCCTAACTGACGAGACAAGTCGCCATCGCCGCAAGCAATTGAGACCCGTCTGGTCCGGGGTCCGGATTGCTGGTGGGGCGAGTAGCGACCCGCCTGTCAGCAGGTGCCCTGGGGTTAGGGCCTCTCCGTCGCTGGGGTCCTGGCTGATTGGTCCGAGTGGCCTCGAGTTCAGCACCGCCTCGACGCCGACGAGGACTGTTTGCAGCTCCTCCGCTGATAGCTGCGCGCTGCCCACCGCTCGTAGGAGTAGGTGCTTTGCAGTTTTCACACCTGCCTCCCAGAGCCCTCCCATGTGTGGTGCTCGTGGCGGTGTGAACGCAAATTCGCATCCGCTTTTTGATGCGAATTCGCGAATTGCGTCCTTTGCTCCCTCGATCTTCCGTCCCAGATCGTCGAAGTGGCGACTCGCTCCGACGAAGTTCGTCGCGTTGTCGCAGTGAACGATCTTCGGACATCCTCGGCGACCAACAAACCTTTGAAACCATAATAAAAAGGAGTCAGTGGATAGATCGGAAACAACTTCTAAATGAACTGCCTTGGACGCAAAACACACGAACAGCGCTATGTAGGACTTATAAGGGGGCCTACCACGGATTTTAAGTGTCGTGTACACTGGGCCACAAAAATCAACGCCACAGATGGTAAAGGGGCGGAGAGCACGGAGTCGGTCTGCGGGTAAATTCCCCATTATTTGAGTCAGAAGTCGCGGTTTGCATTTGAAACATCTAATGCACGAACGAACTGCCTGACTGCAGACCTCCTGAGCGTTAACTATCCAAATACGCTCCCGAAGGATACTCACAAGTGCTCGTGGGCCAACATGAAAATTGGTTTGATGCAAATGTCGGACATAGCTCTGTACAAATTGAGAGCATTTAGTCAATAACAATGGAAACTTGGCATCATACGATATAGGAGCATTTGCTAGTCGCCCCCCAACTCTCAACAACGAGAACTTACACCAAGTTCCCTTGTCTTCGTGAATAAATGGATTTAATCGCTGAAGACAAGGGCCAAGCTTGGATCCCTTGCGAACTCTTTTAATGTCATCATCAAATTCGTGACATTGAACAACTTCGATAATTTTTAAAAAGGCTTCTTTATATTCCGTTGGTGACGGAATCTTTTCAAATTGGGCATTGCATTTAGCTATGAAGCGGAACATATAAACAAATACCCTTAGCAGTTTGAGGTGTGACGAGAATCCCTCGATGATGTCCACTAGATCCGATTTAATTACGGCAGCGGCCAGTCCAACTGCTGTTTTTCTTTTCTCCAGCTCCATCATCTCCCTTGACAGCTCTAGGTGCGGATTAACGGTCCAATCTTCAGCTTCGTTCTTCAAAAACGAAGGTCCACCAAACCAGATTGACTCCTTCAAATCGTCAATGTCACAACCTCTTGATACTACATCTGCTGGGTTTTGTTATGTTGGTAGATGTCGCCATGTAGCTTCTTTGGACCACTCCTGAATCTCAGCCAGTCTGTTCGAAACGAACGTCGCCAACGAGGAAGGATGAGATCGGATCCAGTGAAGAGTAACTTCTGAATCCGACCAGTAGACGATTCGTTCGATATTTATTTTCAATAAGGGCTTGATTCTGTGGCAAAGATCTGCTAGAAGGTGAGCGGCAAGCACCGTAGGCTCTCATAGACGCGTCGGCGAAACCATGTAATTGTATTGGTGACATCGGATTAGTGAACACATATCGAGGTATGGAGATTTCTTCCACTCTCGACAATGTTTCCTTCAATTTATTCCATGCTGTTTCCAACTGCTGTGGAATAGACTCATCCCAGTCCAACTTATAAAGCCACAACTCCTGTAATAGGATCATGCCTCGAATGATAATTGTACTTAATAAGCCGAGGGGGAGAGGACGGAGTCGGTCTGCGAGTAAATTCCCCATTATTTGAGTCAGAAGTTGCGGTTTGCATTTGAAACATTTTATACACGAACGAACTGTCTGACTGCAGACCTCCTGAACGTTAACAATCCAAATACGCTCTCGAAGGATACTCACAAGTGCTTGTGGGCCAACATGAAAATTGGTTTGATGCAAATGTCGGACATAGCTCTGTAGACAAGGGCCAAGCTTGGATCCCTTGCGAACTCTTTTAATGTCATCATAAAATTTGTGGCATTGAACAACTTCGACTATTTTCGAGGACGATGACATCCACTAGATCCGATTTGATTACGGCAGTGGCCAGTCCAACTGCAGTTTTCCTCTTCTCCAGCTCCATCTGTCTTGACAGCTCTAGGTGCGGATTAACGGGCCAATCTTCATCTTCGTTCTTTAAAAACGTGGGTTACCAAACCAGATTGACTCCTTCACGTCGTCAAACCTCTTGAAATTAAATCTGCTGGATTTTTTTGTCAGCACATGTCGTCAGGGAGCTTCTTTGGACCATTCCTTCAATTTATTCCATGCTGTTTCCAACTGCTGTGGAATAGACCCATTCCATTCCAACTTATTAAGCCATACCTCCTGCAGTAGGTTCTTGCCTCGAATGACTTAATAAGCCGAGGGGCTCAAAGCTTCGATGTCACCGACAATGTTCCTTTTAGTCGCTCGGGCAACCAAGACAGAGGTGTCAATTTTGAACCTTAAGGCATCTTTACTAGGATTCCATGATATACCTAGAGCCTTAGTTGAATCTGAATCCGAGATTGTTATCAGTTTAACTGTGCTCTTAGATGCAGTGACCTCTGGTGAGTTTGTAAACCACTTGCTCAATTCAAAACCTGCTGTTTGAAGAACCTGAGTCAGACTTAATTGTGTTAAGTTCATCTATGCATGCAGCACCAGTTAACATGTCATCGACATAAAAGTCGGACCGAATAACTTCTGAAGCTCTAGGGAGTGATCCTTTTACGGCTTCACTCAACCTCTTTAAACACCTAATGGCCAGAAAAGGGGCTGGACCAGTACCATAAGTAACGGTGTTGAGCTTATATAATCTCAAGGATTCAGATGGATCTCGTCTCCACACTATCAATTGGAATGGCCTATCAGCTTCATTCACCATTACTTGGCGGTACATCTTCTTGACATCAGCTGTCAAAGCGAAACGATGTAACCTGAAGCGCAGAAGAGTTGAATACAAGTCTTCTTGAATTGTAGGCCTCACCATCACGTGTGATGGGGAATTACGTAGTGCGGAGTAGACGTAACATCTATATTAGATGGTGACATATGACCTAAGGCGAGGTACTCTTCCATAAAGTCGAGATACATTTTCTTCAAGCCTTGGTCACGAGTTAGTCTTTTTTCAAGCGACAAGAAACGCCGTTTTGCAACCTCGAACGAGTTGCCTAAAACGTTTGGGTCTGATTTAAACGGCAGTCTAACTTCAAAGCGACCCGAGCGCAAAATCTGAGTAGTCTTCCTGTAGTGGTCTTCATAGAGCTGTTGCTCTGGCGACCATATTTTACTAGTAGATGGCAATTCCTCTAGTGACCAAAACTTCTGCAGCGTGTTATCTATCGAGACAAGCAATTCTTCTTGGCAACTTAACGTTGACGCAGTGCCTTGGGGAGCTGGACTTTTTGGAGCATATTTTCCAGCTACAACCCAGCCAAGAAGGGTTTTTTGCAGAATCGGATAGTCCGGACCTTGCTTTATCTGACCGACGGACAACAACTCGAAAAATGACTCTGCACCAATTAGCATATCTATCCGTTGAGGTTTGTAAAAATATGGGTCTGCTAATGGTAGGTTCTTTGGGATTTTCCAGTCGCTGATGTTGACTGACTGGTCTGGGTGATACCCAGAAATTGATTTTAATACCCAAAAATCAAACGCGAACTCACTACCACTTATTCGCGACTTCACCACCGTATGTATTTTATTCTTGACTTGAGAATTGGCTGCACCAATACCAAGCAAGTTAATACATGACTCTTCTTTGCGGATCTGTAAGCGTTGAGCTAAATCTTCAGTTACGAAGTTAGTTTGTGACCCAGAGTCAAGAAGTGCTCGGGCCAAAATGTGATTTCCACTTCTAGTTCGGACGCTTACGAGCGACGTTGCAAGAATTACCCTTTCCAACGCTGACGCATGCATAGAATGCGTAGTGAAAGGGTGATCTTGGCTTGGAGGAGGAGAAATATTCTCTGAAGGTGGTGGTAGCGCTAAGCTATTTTCAGTCACTGTGTATCTATGCAATAATTGATGATGCGAGCGACCACAAACTCGACATTTTTTATACCCTTCGACCATTGAAAATGGTCAAAAAAGGGTATACTAACTTTGTGCAAATGTATGTAACAGGCAGAAGGAGGCGTCGGAGACCCCATAAAGTATATATATTCTTGCTCAGGATCACAAGCTGAGTCGATTGAGCCATGTCTGTCTGTCTGTCCGTCTGTCCGTCTGTCTGTGTGAACGCACAGATCTCAGCTATTATAAAAGCTAGAGTTACCAAATTTGGCAGGAAGACTCCTGTGTTCTATAAGCAGATCAAGTTTATTTCAAATGTTAGGTGACACGCCCACCGCCCCTGGCAAATCAATAATTTAATTTTTGAACTTAATTTGTAAGCGCTGTATAAAAGATACAACTTTCTGACTTAAACATATACAAAGCTCATTAAAATATCTACGTATTCTCGAAATTGCAATCCGATCGGACAATAAACACAGAAGTTATTTAAGAAAGTATGTGCATAAAACTAAGTGCTTGTATCAGCTAACAAGGGAGGCGGGCGAGCGTGTGGCGGCACTGATTATATCGGTAGCGTCACCTACATCTGGCAACCCAAATAATACCAGATATAAGCGATACGGCAACTCTTAATATAAAAAGCGTCATTAATTCGAACTTGCACATGCAAATCGCGCGTCTCACATTCTGTGCCTTTCATTGTAACTAAATACTACATACATTCAATATATATACTTAAATAAACTTAATAGCGAAATACACATCGCTATAGTGGTGACCCCGACTAGTTTCAATTGTGCAAAAAATCCAAACGTGTTCACTGAAAGCAATTTTCTGCACAATTGTGAAATTCACGCACACTTGAGCAAACACGTGGACCCAAGTAAATGCACAGTAGCCGTTACAATTTGCGAAATTTCCAGAGAAGACGCCTTGACTTCAACGACGAAACCAATCAAGAGGACTTTTCAAGTGCCATGCCGGACCCAAATCCAGATCTCTCCGATCAAATTCGAGAGTTACAACAACAACTCGAGGCACTTCGGACAAACGTTCCTGCGGACAGAGATGAGTCGCCACGCACGCACACACGTGTTACCGTGCATTTACCCAAATTCACACACAGCAACCCGCACCTGTGGTTTGCTCAAGTGGAGCGATCATTTCGCTTACACCACATTCTCGACGACACCGACAAGTTCGATTTGGTGACACTCCATTTGGAAGAAGATGTGGTCTTAGTTGTGGAGGATTTGGTCACTCGTCCACCGGTAGAGAACAAATACGCAGCGATCAAAACTCGTTTGATGCAGAAGTTCGCTGAGTCGCCCGAATCAAAACTGCGACGATTACTTCAAGGAGGAGGTGCCACTGGATTAAAGCCCTCGGAGATCTTGTCAAATATGCGACGCTTGGCTCCGGATCCTGGCAGTGAAAACATCATTCACACACTATTCCTCGCTGAAATGCCAGCCTCAATCCGTCCGCTACTCACTGTATGGGAGGAAACAGACTTGGACAAGCTAGCAAAGATCGCAGACAAAATGTTGGAAGCCATGAACACGAACGCCTCGTTTGCCATCGGCGCAACTCCGACTCTTGCTTCCCCTGCAAATATTTGCGCAGCCTCTTCTGCAGATCCCTTGAAGGAGCTTTCCGACAACTTACGTTCGCTCATTCAAGATGTCACGGCATTAAAAAAGGAAGTCAAGCGCATCCAATCACGTGCCCGATCACGCAGTACATCTCGTGGCTCTAGACCATCGGACGTTTCTGGTCAACAGACCTCAGAAGCACCGGACAATCTTTGTTTCTACCACAAGCGCTTTGGCGACAAGGCAAACAACTGCCGACCTCCCTGCGCACGCTCTACGTCGTTAAACTAGAGGAGCTGCCGCCTGACGCGCTGGTCAGCGGCAGCCAGGACAGCAGCAGCGATCCACTAGTTCTGTCAGCAGCTCTACGCGAGCAGCGCTTGCACGTCACAGATCGTACTTCCAACATCAGATACCTCATCGATTCTGGATCTGTGGTTTCAGTCATACCTCGCACGCAGGTTAAGCAGAAAACCACTCAAGCGGATCTAACACTATATGCAGCAAATCAGACTGTCATCAACACCTATGGCAGACATATCACTAGACTGGACTTGGATCTCAGACGCAACTTCACCTGGCCATTCATCATCGCAGATGTACACACAGCTATAATTGGAGCAGATTTTTTAGCCGAATTCCAGCTTCTTATTGATCTCAAAAACAAACGCCTAATTGACTCGATCACAGGATTGTCAACCCCCGCGAGCCTAGCACAGGCGAATCAAACGTCCGTTTCCACTGTGCAGGGTATTTCAAAGTTCAGTGACCTGTTGCAGGAGTTTGTAGAAGTCACAAAACCATCAATAAGATCTTCAAAGAAGCATGATGTGCAACATCACATCGAAACACATGGAACACCCGTTTCTGACCGACCACGACGCTTATCTGGAGAAAAACTTGCCACTGCCAAAAAGGAAATCAATTTTTTGATTGAACAAGGTATATGTCGTCCATCCAAAAGTCCTTGGTCCAGTCCACTCCACATGGTCACCAAAAAAGACGGTGGCTGGAGGGCATGCGGCGATTATCGAAAGCTCAACTCAATTACGATACCTGATCGCTATCCGATTGCGCATATTCACGATTTCACTGAACACCTGAATGAATGCAAAGTCTTCTCGACGCTTGACTTGGTAAAGGCGTACTACCAAATTCCCATGGCAGAAGACGACATCGAAAAGACGGCCGTATGTACTCCTTTTGGACTCATAGAGTTTCAGTACATGCCCTTTGGATTAAAAAATGCGACTCAGACGTTCCAGCGATTTATGGACAATATTTTTCGTGGCATGGACTTCGTATATTGCTACATAGACGATATACTGATAACTTCTAAATCGATCACCGAACACGAGCAACATCTTCGAGCAGTTTTATCAGTTCTGCAGAAACACGGCTTAAGCATCAATCTGAGCAAATGTCAATTAGCGCAACCGCAAGTTAATTTTCTCAGCTACACGATTAACGAGCACGGCATCAAACCACCTTCCTCTCGCATCGATGCCATTCTGAATTATGCACGTCCAGCAACTATCAGCCAACTCGGTCGCTTTTTGGGCGTCATAAACTACTATCGCAGATGTCTACCCCAATCTTCCCAAATCCAGGCACCGCTGTCCGAGCTGCTAAGGGATGTTAAAAAGAACGACCAACGCCAAATACTATGGACTGCTGAACTTATATCAGCGTTCGAGAATTGCAAGCAGAGCATAGCAGATGCAGCGCTATTATCCTTTCCAGCACCAAAATCTGATCTACAATTGGTTTGCGACGCATCGGACCTGGCGATCGGAGCAGTTTTGGAGCAACGCACTAATCAGAACTGGCAACCTCTAGGATTTTTCTCCAAGAAGCTCAGCAACACCGAGAAAAATTACTCCACGTACGACCGAGAACTACTTGCCATCTACGAGTCCATCAAATACTTCAGACACCTCGTCGATGGACGCATTTTTGTGATAAAGACTGATCACAAGCCACTGGTATATGCATTCCAACAGCGACCTGAAAAAGCATCACCTCGACAGCTACGACACCTAAATTATATTTCACAATTCTCCACGACTATTCTTCACATAAAAGGATCAGAAAATATAATTGCAGACGCTTTTTCGCGGCTCTGCGCTATCACGATGCCTACAGCGATCACCCCGGCGCAGCTTGAGGAAGAACAAGCTTCGGACACTGAATTGGCACGTATCTTGCAAGGAACTACTTCTTTAAAACTCAAGAAAGTTTGCTTCGGTGGAGATAGTTCGATATACTGCGACGTATCCACGCCGAATCTCCGTCCTTTTGTGCCGCAATCACTCCGAAAACACGCTTTCTCATACATCCACAATCTATCTCATCCTAGTGGCCGCGCAACTGTCAGTCAAATCAGACAGAAGTTTGTCTGGCCCTCGATGAACAAAGATGTCCTCAAATGGTGTAGACTCTGTCTTCCTTGCCAACGCTCCAAAATACATAAACACAATCACCTTCAGCCGGAGAAGATCGTTGTGCCAAATGGAAGATTCGACCACGTCCACCTGGATATTGTTGTCATGCCCTTGCAACAAAACTACCGCTATTGTCTAACCATGATTGACCGTTTTTCGCGATGGCCAGAGGCAGTTCCACTTTCAAATATCACTGCCGAGACGATAGCCACGGCATTCTGGACCCACTGGATCTCACGTTTTGGATCACCCAAAACAATTACTACCGATCAAGGCACGCAGTTTGAATCTGCAGTTTTCAAACATCTAGCCAATCTGATCGGAAGCAAACACATTCACACCACGGCCTATCACCCGCAATCAAACGGACTTATAGAAAGGTGGCACAGATCTTTCAAATCGTCGTTGATGTGCAACAGTGGCACACCGTGGCCTCAACTATTACCTACAGTGCTACTCGGGCTTCGTACCTGCTTCAAAGAAGACTTGAAATCATCTGCAGCTGAAATGTTATATGGAGTACCAATTCGACTGCCAAACGAATTTTTCGCCGATATGGACGAAACGGTTGATCCCACGGCATTCCTGAGCAGTTTTCGAGACCATATGCAGAAAATTCGCCCGACTCCCACAGCACACCATGTGAAAGAAAAAATGTTCCTACTGAAGGGAATAGACAAATGCACCCATGTCTTCCTCCGCACAGACGCTGTAAAGCAACCTCTGGAGCCTCCCTACACCGGCCCATATGAAATCATCAAACGCGACAACGATCGAGTCTTCACTATACGGATCGACGGGAAGGACTCAGCAGTAACAGTCGACCGCCTCAAACCTGTTTTCCTTGTGAAGGAGGATCAGCAGTTCGACTCGGAGGAATCTAACTCCACTCTTCAAAGGACTTATGAAAGGCGGCGTAAAGTGACTTTCGCGAGTCAATGATCGTGACGGATTCACTGGAAGGGGAGTACTGTGGCGGCACTGATTATATCGGTAGCGTCACCTACATCTGGCAACCCAAATAATACCAGATATAAGCGATACGGCAACTCTTAATATAAAAAGCGTCATTAATTCGAACTTGCACATGCAAATCGCGCGTCTCACATTCTGTGCCTTTCATTGTAACTAAATACTACATACATTCAATATATATACTTAAATAAACTTAATAGCGAAATACACATCGCTATAAGCGCAAAGCGCGAGCGCCATCTGTCGGCAATAATTTAAAAGCATGCGCATTTGTATATGTGTATGAATTTAACAAATTAAACTACATCGGAACATAGGTCGAAGGGTATCCCACTGTCGCGTGCAGCGCGACTGTGGTTTTTTCTATTTTTAGCTTTGCATTTTACAATAGTGTGACCCTTTTTGAGACAATTTATGCATAACGATGCGGACTTTGTAAACTCAAATCTCTGCATGACGGAGAGACGAGCGAACGGACTACAAGTTTCGATTAAATGGTCATTTGAATTGCAGTAACTGCAGGTCTGATTGGTGCTAGTTGAAGAGCAGGTGAAAAATTAAATGAGTTTATTTAATTGTTTTTACCGAGAACTTTGGTGGCTGTAATTTGAAAAGACGACAACAAGAGACGTGCGTTCGTTACAATGTATATTTTGCGAGTACTTCATTGCTTAGCCTAGCTTAACTACGGCGGCGAAACGGGGCGAATTCAAAACAAGACAAAAGAGAGAACTTTATTACGCTCCCGCTCCGCCCTAAACTAATTACACTATACTTCAAGTTTTTCTTTCTAATAACTAACTTAATTTAACACCGGCCCCGTTGAAGGCCTGTAAGGCTTCAAGCAACCGGTAATGGAGCCAGTTTATGAATGGCCCGTCTGTACAGTCTCCCTTCGCTGGTCCTAAGATCGACGACCCTGACCATGCCGTCCTGCCCTGCGTGAGTTGCCACGATCCTGCCGAGGAGCCACTGTTGCGGAGGCAGATTGTCTTCGGCGACGACGACGAGTGTGCCCTCTTTGACGTTGGGCTGCTGCTGCTGGCACTTGCCCCGGATTTGAAGCCCCAGGACATATTCGCGGGACCATCGCTGCCAGAACATTTGCCTGACTGACGAGAATCCACCCGGGGGCGCCATGAAAAATTAAATGAGTTTATTTAATTGTTTTTACCGAGAACTTTGGTGGCTGTAATTTGAAAAGACGACAACAAGAGACGTGCGTTCGTTACAATGTATATTTTGCGAGTACTTCATTGCTTAGCCTAGCTTAACTACGGTGGCGAAACGGGGCGAATTCAAAACAAGACAAAAGAGAGAACTTTATTACGCTCCCGCTCCGCCCTAAACTAATTACACTATACTTCAAGTTTTTCTTTCTAATAACTAACTTAATTTAACAGCAGGCAAATGAACTTTGATTATGCTGCCTGTTTGGAACTACTTTTTCCGATTTTGGCTTTGTCGATTCTTCAGCAGTTAGATGCTGATATCGACGGTTCAATACCCTTTCAAAATCGGACCACAAAGGTAATTTGTCATAATCTAGCTGATCTTCCCATTTTTGTTTTGTCACATTATCTACTCTATTTAACACCAAATGAATCACCATTGCATTCGCTATTTTAGTGTCATCGCCTATCGATAACAATGAACCATATATAGATGACACAGTATCGATCTAAGAGAGGATGCAGATTGCAGATTCATTTTAGGAAGACTAAACAATGATGATATATTGTTCATAAAGATAAGGCATTCGTTATCGTAGACTGTCCTTAGGCTTTCTATAGCCTTTTCATAGTTGCTCTCGGTGACTTGGAATGCCTTAATCGTTCCCAAGGCGTCACCAGAGAGACAGGAGATCAGATAAACTTTTCGGTAGCCGGAATGCTCTTATCATTATGGACAAGAGTCTCGAATAATCCCATAATGCCAAATTAGGGAGTCGAGCTCGAGTTGGTGCCATCGGAGCCGAAACTTTTTCTTTTGTTTCGCTCGCTGATTTCACGATTGAAAGAAGCGACATAATTTTCGCTTTAGTCGTGATTGACAATTCCTCCAACTCGGCTCCAAACTCATCATTTTCATCAAGGCTTTCAATATGTTCTTGAAGTCCGGTTGCCTTGACAATAGCTTCGGACAAAAGTTGAAGCCTGCACTCAAGCTCGGAGGCGTCTAGTGGTATAGTACCAGTTTCTAGACGCTGTTCTACCCGGCGAATGCTCTTTACATATACTCGTAGCCTTTTTCTAAGGTCGTCAATAGACGTCCGACTCACTTTTGGCTTTTCTTGTTCCATTTTAATGGACGAAAACGAGAGAGTATATGTTTTTTATTGTATAATACAATGAAAGACGAAAACAAATATACTTGAATAATTGTCGAAGCACTAGTTATCGAAAAATAATTCGTTGCAAGTTATACCGAAAAAGAGTTATGCCCGACCAAAAGTAGAGTATGCGTATCACTTGCCGTTTGAGTTCAAGCGCGCAAACAAAATTGACAACAACAATGCTAGTGAGCGGGTGACGTGCGAAAGCGAAAACGAATAAAATCACCGCTGCAGCTGGTATACACGTAGGTGTGTATGTATGTATATATGTACATACAATTGCTTGAACTTAGCAAATTGTTATTTGCAATCGAATTATGGACGACAGTTGTGAGAGGGGGCGACAGTGGAACATAAACAATAACAAACAATTGCATCCAATAGCAGTTCAAATATATAAGAATTTAACTACGATGCCTGTCTGTATGTATGTATATACGCATATGTTTGATATGTGACGTATATATATGCATGCAAATAAGCTTAACTATATTATAGTGTACGTATGTGCCAAGAATTGAAAGCGAAATGACAAAAACCAATTTAAGACGCTTTCAATTTTTCGCACAAATACCTGTGGCTCTGGAACGGGTTGACCGGCTGCTACTTTCCTTGGCGCTTGCAGCAATTGCAGGGTATCCCTCGAAGACTTTGGCAGGAACACAATTATAGCACTTAACGCGACCGACGCGAATAATTTGTTTCCACCCACGAACCGAAGGCAATTATTTATTGGCTTATTAAGCACTTCGTACACTGTATGTGTTTATTTGCACTTTAGGTGTCACTGTCACGTTGAAAAAATTCACAATGCCTTTTCACTTTACAGTCCACCCGGGGGCGCCATGAAAAATTAAATGAGTTTATTTAATTGTTTTTGCCGAGAACTTTGGTGGCTGTAATTTGCGAAGACGACAACAAGAGACGTGCGTTCGTTACAATGTATATTTTGCGAGTACTTCATTGCTTAGCCTAGCTTAACTACGGCGGCGAAACGGGGCGAATTCAAAACAAGACAAAAGAGAGAACTTTATTACGCTCCCGCTCCGCCCTAAACTAATTACACTATACTTCAAGTTTTTCTTTCTAATAACTAACTTAATTTAACAAGTAATTTAACAAAATGTCCTTCGAAAAGTCTTTGCGATGAAAATTGTGGAAAATATCGAAGAAAAACCCTTAATTTAGGTGTAAATTTGTGATGAGGGTCCCCCCTTACAACATTTTTAAAATTTTTCAAAATTTAGAATTTTGATATTTTGACTTAAATTGATAAAGCTAGTACTAAGTTGTATAAAAAGTCCTTCGAAAAGTCTTTGCGATGAACATTGTGGAAAATATCAAAGAAAAACCCTTAATTTAGGTGTATATTTGTGATAAGGGTCCCCCCTTACAACATTTTCAAAAAGTCTTTGCGATGAACATTGTGGAAAATATCGAAGAAAAACCCTTAATTTAGGTGTAAATTTGTGATAAGGGTCCCCCCTTACAACATTTTCAAAATTTTTCAAAATTTAGAATTTTGATATTTTGATTTAAATTGATAAAGCTAGTCATAAGTAGTATAAAATGTCCTTCGAAAAGTCTTTGCGATGAAACTTGTGGAAAATATCGAAGAAAAACCCTTAATTTAGGTGTGAATTTTTGATAAGTTTCCCCCTTACAACATTTTCAAAATTTTTCAAAATTTAGGATTTTGATATTTTGATTTAAATTGATAAAGCTAGTCATAAGTAGTATAAAATGTCCTTCGAAAAGTCTTTGCTACAACAGTATAGTGAAAGTTAAACACAAAGTGCAAAGTGCAGTTCGCACAACTAACAATTATTGACTATAGTAATTATTTACTAAAATAAATAATTATACCATATTGTAATATTTAGACTTAGAACAATGAATCAAAACGACATACGCACTCAGCGACAATGTGAACAAGATGAACGCCGGCTCTCTTTACAACACAACAATGCATACTTTTCTTTCGTCTCGCCGCAAATTGATGATCGAGCACTTTTGCCCTCAGTGAACGACAGACCGCGTTCTTGCTCTCCCTCTCTGCTTGCTTCGGCTCACAAGTCGTGGAGCGAAGAGACCGCCTCTCCTATCCCGCTCCCCTCGCAGCGCCAAACGACCATTCCGGGTTACTGTAACACTGCAATAACAAGTGAAGTGACCCCCTAGCAACTGTCACTGCTACCACAACAACAACCTCGTCAGCGGCCCAACTAAGTATTGCTGTGCCAACTGTAAATAAGGCAGCAACACCAACCATTGGCAACAACAATAATGCACGCAAAGAAGAACCAAAACAAAAGCAGAAAACGATTTCGGCTGTGCAGACTGGGATGGATCGCTACATCCAAATCAAGAGAAAACTCAGCCCGCAAAACAATAAGGCGGGTAATCAACCCAAAATCAATCGAGCCAACAACGGCAATGAAAACTCTGCAGTAAACAATTCAAACCGATATGCTATCTTGGCTGATTCTGCGACTGAACAACCCAACGAAACAACGGTAGGGGAACCAAAAAAGACCAGGCCTCCACCTATATTCATACGAGAACAGAGTACAAACGCACTTGTAAATAAACTCGTTGCATTGGTTGGTGACAGCAAATTCCACATTATCCCGCTCAAAAAAGGAAATATTCATGAAACAAAACTACAGATTCAAACAGAAGCAGACCACCGTATAGTGACTAAATACCTAAATGAAGCTGGTAAAAACTACTACACCTACCAATTAAAAAGTTGCAAAGGGCTACAGGTAGTACTTAAGGGCATTGAAGCAACAGTGACACCTGCCGAAATAATTGAGGCTCTGAAGGTCAAAAACTTTTCTGCAAAAACAGCTATTAATATTTTAAACAAAGACAAAGTTCCCAGCCACTATTTAAAATTGAACTCGAACCAGAGGTCCAGGTACTAAAGAAAAACGAAGTGCATCCAATATACAATCTACAGTACTTGCTACATCGGAGGATCACCGTAGAGGAGCCGCACAAACGTATCAATCCAGTTCAATGTACTAATTGCCAAGAATACGGCCACACCATGTGTTGTATGTGTTGTCTGTAGCGGACCTCACACTACCACTAACTGCCCCAAAAATAAGGAAGATAAGTCTGTGAAGAAATGCAGTAACTGCGGAGAAAGGAATTGAAGAGCCGCCTGAACAAACGTATTGCCACAGCACCTACATACAACAAAGTCAATTTTTACTCTCCGCAACCGATGTTTCAACCACCTTTAACTGTCCCAAGCACTACTCCTAGAATTTCTTTCGCTAGCGCCTTAAAATCCGGACTAGAAGTCCCCGCCCCACCGACAAGAACTGCGCATTCCGAACATACATTGACAAATATCCAACAGACTCAACAAAGTGGCATCGAAGCTATGATGCTATCCCTACAGCAAAGCATGAAAGACTTCATGACGTTCATGCAAAATACTTTGCAGGAGCTCATGAAAAACCAAAATATCCTGATACAACTTCTTTTATCTTCAAAATCCCCATAATGGCTTCCCTACGGATATCTCTGTGGAACGCAAATGGCGTTTCACGGCATACACAAGAACTCACACAGTTCATTAACGAAAAAAACATCGACGTAATGCTACTATCAGAAACGCACCTCACAAATAAATACAATTTTCATATACCAGGATACTTGTTCAACGGTACAAATCATCCAGATGGTAAAGCTCATGGAGGCACTGGAATACTCATCAGAAATCGCATTAAACACCACTACTTAAACAATTTTGACAAAAACCACTTACAATCTACGTCCATAGCCTTACAACTCAACAATGGTTCAATGACTCTAGCCGCAGTCTACTGCCCACCACGCTTTCCAATCTCTGAGGATCAATTCATGGAATTCTTTAACACCCTAGGTGACAGATTCATCGCAGCGGGTGACTATAACGCCAAGCACACCCATTGGGGATCTCGACTTGTGACGCCAAAGGGTAAACAGTTGTACAATGCGCTTACGAAGCCGAAAAACAAGCTAGACTATGTATCCCCGGGTAGTCCTACATACTGGCCAGCAGACCCGAGAAAAATCCCAGACCTGATTGATTTTGCAATCACTAAGCAAGTCCCCCGCAACATGGTCTCCGCCGAAGCACTAGCAGATTTATCATCAGATCACTCACCTGTTCTTCTAAATATGCTAAATCGCCCCACATTGTCGACCCACCCTACAGACTCACAAATTTTAGAACAAACTGCCCAAGATATAAAAAGTTTGTCTGTTCACACATAGAACTAACGCCGGCATTATCTACTAAGGAGGATATAGACAAGTCAACGGACACTCTTGAAAATATTCTAGTTTCGGCTGCAAAGGCTTCAACCCCGCCAGTGACGTATGCAAAACCAAACTACATCAGAACTAACCGAAAAATCGAGCGGCTGGTATTAGATAAACGACGCCTACGAAGGGAGTGGCAGTCCAATAGATCACCAACTACAAAACACATGCTTAAAATAGCCACACGCAGGCTTACCAAAGCTCTTAAACAAGAGGAAGAAAACAGCCAACGTTTTGTGAGGACTCAGAACTGAGTCCCACAAAACTTACCAATGATGTTAAATTATACTTTAGGGCAATGGAGCCATATAAGTTAGTTATTGTTTATTAATGGTTAGGGCAATGGAGCCAAATGAAATAGAAGCCAGAGGAAAAAAAACAGTTATTTAGTTATAAGCCAGACGACAGTTCCTTAAGAAGCAGATATACCCCACCAATAGGAACACAGGGTATAGACTCGCCCTCGGAGAGCGCAAACACACACAGACGCCCGCACATGCGTACACTCAAAGAACGGCGCCCATAAACAGCTGGAGAGAGAGAGAGCGCAAACAAACACAGACGCACGCACATGCGCGCACTCAAAGAGCGGCGCCCACAAACGGCTGGAGAGCGCAAACGAACACAGACGCACGCACATGCGCGCACTCAAAGAGCGGCGCCCACAAACGGCTGGAGAGCGCAAACGAACACAGACGCCCGCACATGCGCGCACTCAAAGAGCGGCGCTCACAAAACGGCTGGAGAACGCAAACACACACAGACGTCCGCACATGCGCGCACTCAAAGAGCGGCGCGCACAAACGGCTGGAGAGCGCAAACGAACACAGACGCCCGCACATGCGCGCACTCAAAGAGCGGCGCCCACAAAACGGCTGGAGAACGCAAACACACACAGACACCCGCACATGCGCGCACTCAAAGAGCGGCGCTCACAGACAGCTGGAGAGAGAAAGAGCATGCACTCAAGCACTCAAAACGAAAAGCGACGGAAACAACAGGGTTTTGGAGTGAAACCGGCAAAAGGCAGATGAGCGCCGGCAAAGGAGATGAGTGAAAAAGGAGTCGAGCAGTGACCCTGAAAGGGACAAGACGTGCAAAAAAAATAGAAAAAACCACAGTCGCGCTGCACGCGACAGTGGGATACCCTTCGACCTATGTTCCGATGTAGTTTAATTTGTTAAATCATACACATATACAAATGCGCATGCTTTTAAATTATTGCCGACAGATGGCGCTCGCGCTTTGCGCTCGCCCGCCTCCCTTGTTAGCTGATACAAGCACTTAGTTTTATGCACATACTTTCTTAAATAACTTCTGTGTTTATTGTCCGATCGGATTGCAATTTCGAGAACACGTAGATATTTTAATGAGCTTAGTATATGTTAAAGTCGGAAAGTTGTATCTTTTATACAGCGCTTACAAATTAAGTTCAAAAATTAAATTATTGATTTGCGGGGGCGGTGGGCGTGGCACCTAACATTTGAAATAAACTTGATCTGCTTATAGTACACAGGAGTCTTCCTGCCAAATTTGGTAACTCTAGCTTTTATAATAGCTGAGATCTGTGCGTTCACACAGACAGACGGACAGACGGACAGACGGACAGACGGACAGACAGACAGACAGGGCTCAATCGACTCGGCTTGTGATCCTGAGCAAGAATATATATACTTTATGGGGTCTCCGACGCCTCCTTCTGCCTGTTACATACATTTGCACAAAGTTAGTATACCCTTTTTTGACCATTTTCAATGGTCGAAGGGTATAAAAAGATAAGAAAGAAAGTGCCAAAAGCGACAAGACGTGCGAGTGCCAACGAGAGGAAAGACAAGTGCCAAGCCGGGAAGAAGAAGTTAACAAGTTGCGACAGGACCATCTACGACACCAAGGAAGGGAACAGCCAGGAGAAACACCCACGAGAAGACAAAACACCGGGCGGAAAAGAAAAGCAAGGTGAGCGAGCCACACCGTGGCACCAGGCAGGGAAACGAGAATCCTAAGGGAATTTAGGAAAAACAGAATGCGGTGCTAGGCAGGGATCTAGGGAGTTAGAAATAATAAACAGTGTATCTAATATAAATGAACAAGGAAAAAACAAAGGAAATAAAAAAAATGAAAACAAAACCAAAAGTGCAGTGTTAACGTTGTTTTGAGTGAAAAAAGGGCCACGGTACTTGGTGCGAGAGCCCCAGCTGTGAGAGGCAAAAACCACTCAAGCTGGAGGCGCTCGCATACAGGGTGACATTTTTGAGTCGCCAACCGTGGATAGCCAAAGTATAGACTGTGGGTTTGTTTTTATATGTTTATTTTAAGTATCAGTGCTTCGTTGGGGTGTGTATATAGGTGTCCGTATATGTGTGAGTATGTGCATGTGTATATAGGCAGTATGTAGGTGTGTGTAAGTGTGTGTAGAGACGTGCAGGTGCGAAAAGACAGCGATACCGGTGCAGGAGAGTAACGCATGTCTGTGTGTTCTCACTGGGCTGAAGTTTCACTGGTGCGGTGACGGTCAACACCCATCGCATACAGTGAAGCTTCCAGTACAGTCGCAGGGCGAAAGTCTCAGAGTTGACGGTCAACATCCCGGCCCTGAGACTCTCAAACTGTAAAGAGAACACTAGGCATGCGGCACTTTCCCTGTTACTGGTTGCTGACGGGCCACCCCGCTCTGCACCTCACCTGCAAGTCGGCCCCGCCGCTTGCAATCCCTTGCCTTCCCCTCCCGGCACCCACATATTTACCGCCCCCCTCGTCCAGGGTCTCAGCACCACTACAAATAACTTGTAACGGTAGCCCTGGCGTGACTGAGCCCACGTCAGCCCTAGAACGCTACCTTACAGTTTATATATCGAGCAACTCTCCCCCACCAGCACTAAGCACCCTTTGTGGAGAGCCCACAGAAACCTAAAGACTCCAATAGCGTCAATTATGCCACTACGAAGTCCCTCTGGCACCTGGTTTCGCAGTGATGAGGAAAGAGCCAGTGCTTTCGCTGACCATTTACAAAATGTATTCCGACCAAATCCCGCTACCAACTCATTTATTCTCCCTTCTTTAATAGCAGCAAATTTAGAACCTCAAGAACCCATTGAATTCCGACCATGTGAATTAGCAAAGGTTATCAAAGAGCAACTGAAGCCAAGAAAATCGCCTGGCTTCGACTTAATAACTCCAAAAATGCTCATTGAACTCCCAAAGTGTGCTATTCTGCACATCTGCTTGTTGTTCAACGCAATTGCCAAGCTTGGATACTTCCCCCAAAAATGGAAAAAGTCGACCATAGTAATGATTCCAAAGCCAGGAAAAGATAAAACGCAGCCATCATCATATAGACCGATAAGCTTACTAACCTGTCTCTCAAAGTTGTTTGAAAAAATGTTACTCCTACGAATTAGCCCTTATCTTAAAATAAACAACACACTCCCAACACATCAATTTGGCTTCAGAGAAAAACATGGAACCATCGAACAGGTCAATCGAATCACGTCAGAAATTCGTACTGCTTTTGAACATCGAGAATATTGCACAGCCATTTTTCTAGACATCGCGCAGGCATTTGACAGAGTGTCGCTGGATGGACTTTTGTTTAAAATAATCAAGCTGTTGCCCCAAAGCACACATAAGCTCTTGAGGTCGTACCTATACAACAGAGTGTTTGCAATAAGATGCAATACAAGCACCTCACGTGATTGCGCAATCGAAGCTGGAGTGCCACAAGGCAGTGTCCTGGGTCCAATCCTATACACCCTGTACACGGCGGATTTCCCCACAGACTACAATCTAACAACCTCTACATTCGCTGATGATACTGCGATACTCAGTCGCTCCAAATGCCCAACAAAAGCCACGGCACTCCTATCCCGACACTTAACATCTGTAGAACGATGGCTTGCCGTGACTGGAGAATTTCAATAAATGTACAAAAATGTAAGCAGGTTACCTTTACCTTAAACAAACAAACATGCCCACCACTGGTCCTGAATAACATATGCATTCCACAATCCGACGAGGCAACATATCTGGGTGTTCACCTGGACAGGCGGCTGACCTGGCGCAAACATATAGAAGCCAAGACGATACATCTTAAACTTAAAGCAAGGAGCCTCCACTGGCTCATAAATGCTCGCTCTCCACTTAGTCTGGAGCTCAAAGCTCTTCTATACAACTCCGTCTTAAAACCTATCTGGACTTATGGCTCCGAGCTGTGGGGCAACGCATCCAGAAGTAACATAGACATTATTCAGCGAGCACAGTCAAGAATTCTGAGAACTATCACTGGAGCGCCGTGGTACCTTCGGAACGAAGACATACACAGAGACCTAAAAATCAAATTAGTAATCGAAGTAATAACTGAGAAGAAAATGAAATACCAAGGAAAGCTGACCACCCATTCAAATCCCCTCGCAAGAAAACTAATCCGAGTATGCAGTCAAAGCCGGCTGCGCCGCAACGACCTCCCAGCCCAGCAATAAACTTATTAGGGCATTAACCACAAACACTATCACTAAGTGAAAGTTAACTAAGCTAGATTAAGATTTGAATACTTATTGTTAGTCTCTTAAGGCAAAGGGAAGATTCAATAAATAATAGAAAGCAAAAAAAAAAAAAAAAAAAAAAAAGAAAAGTCTTTGCGGTGAAAATTGTGGAAAATATCAAAGAAAAACCCTTAATTTAGGTGTAAATTCAAAATTTTTCAAAATTTAGAATTTTGATATTTTGATTTAAATTGATAAAGCTAGTCATAAGTAGTATAAAATGTCCTTCGAAAAGTCTTTGCGATGAACATTGTGGAAAATATCAAAGAAAAACCCTTAATTTAGGTGTATATTTGTGATAAGGGTCCCCCCTTACAACATTTTCAAAAAGTCTTTGCGATGAACATTGTGGAAAATATCGAAGAAAAACCCTTAATTTAGGTGTAAATTTGTGATAAGGGTCCCCCCTTACAACATTTTCAAAATTTTTCAAAATTTAGAATTTTGATATTTTGATTTAAATTGATAAAGCTAGTCATAAGTAGTATAAAATGTCCTTCGAAAAGTCTTTGCGATGAAACTTGTGGAAAATATCGAAGAAAAACCCTTAATTTAGGTGTGAATTTTTGATAAGTTTCCCCCTTACAACATTTTCAAAATTTTTCAAAATTTAGGATTTTGATATTTTGATTTAAATTGATAAAACTAGTCATAAGTAGTATAAAATGTCCTTCGAAAAGTCTTTGCTACAACAGTATAGTGAAAGTTAAACACAAAGTGCAAAGTGCAGTTCGCACAACTAACAATTATTGACTATAGTAATTATTTACTAAAATAAATAATTATATCATATTGTAATATTTAGACTTAGAACAATGAATCAAAACGACATACGCACTCAGCGACAATGTGAACAAGATGAACGCCGGCTCTCTTTACAACACAACAATGCATACTTTTCTTTCGTCTCGCCGCAAATTGATGATCGAGCACTTTTGCCCTCAGTGAACGACAGACCGCGTTCTTGCTCTCCCTCTCTGCTTGCTTCGGCTCACAAGTCGTGGAGCGAAGAGACCGCCTCTCCTATCCCGCTCCCCTCGCAGCGCCAAACGACCATTCCGGGTTACTGTAACACTGCAATAACAAGTGAAGTGACCCCCCTAGCAACTGTCACTGCTACCACAACAACAACCTCGTCAGCGGCCCAACTAAGTATTGCTGTGCCAACTGTAAATAAGGCAGCAACACCAACCATTGGCAACAACAATAATGCACGCAAAGAAGAACCAAAACAAAAGCAGAAAACGATTTCGGCTGTGCAGACTGGGATGGATCGCTACATCCAAATCAAGAGAAAACTCAGCCCGCAAAACAATAAGGCGGGTAATCAACCCAAAATCAATCGAGCCAACAACGGCAATGAAAACTCTGCAGTAAACAATTCAAACCGATATGCTATCTTGGCTGATTCTGCGACTGAACAACCCAACGAAACAACGGTAGGGGAACCAAAAAAGACCAGGCCTCCACCTATATTCATACGAGAACAGAGTACAAACGCACTTGTAAATAAACTCGTTGCATTGGTTGGTGACAGCAAATTCCACATTATCCCGCTCAAAAAAGGAAATATTCATGAAACAAAACTACAGATTCAAACAGAAGCAGACCACCGTATAGTGACTAAATACCTAAATGAAGCTGGTAAAAACTACTACACCTACCAATTAAAAAGTTGCAAAGGGCTACAGGTAGTACTTAAGGGCATTGAAGCAACAGTGACACCTGCCGAAATAATTGAGGCTCTGAAGGTCAAAAACTTTTCTGCAAAAACAGCTATTAATATTTTAAACAAAGACAAAGTTCCCAGCCACTATTTAAAATTGAACTCGAACCAGAGGTCCAGGTACTAAAGAAAAACGAAGTGCATCCAATATACAATCTACAGTACTTGCTACATCGGAGGATCACCGTAGAGGAGCCGCACAAACGTATCAATCCAGTTCAATGTACTAATTGCCAAGAATACGGCCACACCATGTGTTGTATGTGTTGTCTGTAGCGGACCTCACACTACCACTAACTGCCCCAAAAATAAGGAAGATAAGTCTGTGAAGAAATGCAGTAACTGCGGAGAAAAACATACTGCAAACTACAGAGGCTGTGTGGTTTACAAGGAATTGAAGAGCCGCCTGAACAAACGTATTGCCACAGCACCTACATACAACAAAGTCAATTTTTACTCTCCGCAACCGATGTTTCAACCACCTTTAACTGTCCCAAGCACTACTCCTAGAATTTCTTTCGCTAGCGCCTTAAAATCCGGCCTAGAAGTCCCCGCCCCACCGACAAGAACTGCGCATTCCGAACATACATTGACAAATATCCAACAGACTCAACAAAGTGGCATCAAAGCTATGATGCTATCCCTACAGCAAAGCATGAAAGACTTCATGACGTTCATGCAAAATACTTTGCAGGAGCTCATGAAAAACCAAAATATCCTGATACAACTTCTTTTATCTTCAAAATCCCCATAATGGCTTCCCTACGGATATCTCTGTGGAACGCAAATGGCGTTTCACGGCATACACAAGAACTCACACAGTTCATTAACGAAAAAACATCGACGTAATGCTACTATCAGAAACGCACCTCACAAATAAATACAATTTTCATATACCAGGATACTTGTTCAACGGTACAAATCATCCAGATGGTAAAGCTCATGGAGGCACTGGAATACTCATCAGAAATCGCATTAAACACCACCACTTAAACAATTTTGACAAAAACCACTTACAATCTACGTCCATAGCCTTACAACTCAACAATGGTTCAATGACTCTAGCCGCAGTCTACTGCCCACCACGCTTTCCAATCTCTGAGGATCAATTCATGGAATTCTTTAACACCCTAGGTGACAGATTCATCGCAGCGGGTGACTATAACGCCAAGCACACCCATTGGGGATCTCGACTTGTGACGCCAAAGGGTAAACAGTTGTACAATGCGCTTACGAAGCCGAAAAACAAGCTAGACTATGTATCCCCGGGTAGTCCTACATACTGGCCAGCAGACCCGAGAAAAATCCCAGACCTGATTGATTTTGCAATCACTAAGCAAGTCCCCCGCAACATGGTCTCCGCCGAAGCACTAGCAGATTTATCATCAGATCACTCACCTGTTCTTCTAAATATGCTAAATCGCCCCACATTGTCGACCCACCCTACAGACTCACATTTTAGAACAAACTGCCCAAGATATAAAAAGTTTGTCTGTTCACACATAGAACTAACGCCGGCATTATCTACTAAGGAGGATATAGACAAGTCAACGGACACTCTTGAAAATATTCTAGTTTCGGCTGCAAAGGCTTCAACCCCGCCAGTGACGTATGCAAAACCAAACTACATCAGAACTAACCGAAAAATCGAGCGGCTGGTATTAGATAAACGACGCCTACGAAGGGAGTGGCAGTCCAATAGATCACCAACTACAAAACACATGCTTAAAATAGCCACACGCAGGCTTACCAAAGCTCTTAAACAAGAGGAAGAAAACAGCCAACGTTTTGTGAGGACTCAGAACTGAGTCCCACAAAACTTACCAATGATGTTAAATTATACTTTAGGGCAATGGAGCCACCAAACGGAGTTATAGCCATAGCAGTTATTTAGTTATAAGTTAGTTATTGTTTATTAATGGTTAGGGCAATGGAGCCAAATGAAATAGAAGCCAGAGGAAAAAAAACAGTTATTTAGTTATAAGCCAGACGACAGTTCCTTAAGAAGCAGATATACCCCACCAATAGGAACACAGGGTATAGACTCGCCCTCGGAGAGCGCAAACACACACAGACGCCCGCACATGCGTACACTCAAAGAACGGCGCCCATAAACAGCTGGAGAGAGAGAGAGCGCAAACAAACACAGACGCACGCACATGCGCGCACTCAAAGAGCGGCGCCCACAAACGGCTGGAGAGCGCAAACGAACACAGACGCACGCACATGCGCGCACTCAAAGAGCGGCGCGCACAAACGGCTGGAGAGCGCAAACGAACACAGACGCCCGCACATGCGCGCACTCAAAGAGCGGCGCCCACAAAACGGCTGGAGAACGCAAACACACACAGACACCCGCACATGCGCGCACTCAAAGAGCGGCGCTCACAGACAGCTGGAGAGAGAAAGAGCATGCACTCAAGCACTCAAAACGAAAAGCGACGGAAACAACAGGGTTTTGGAGTGAAACCGGCAAAAGGCAGATGAGCGCCGGCAAAGGAGATGAGTGAAAAAGGAGTCGAGCAGTGACCCTGAAAGGGACAAGACGTGCAAAAAAAAGATAAGAAAGAAAGTGCCAAAAGCGACAAGACGTGCGAGTGCCAACGAGAGGAAAGACAAGTGCCAAGCCGGGAAGAAGAAGTTAACAAGTTGCGACAGGACCATCTACGACACCAAGGAAGGGAACAGCCAGGAGAAACACCCACGAGAAGACAAAACACCGGGCGGAAAAGAAAAGCAAGGTGAGCGAGCCACACCGTGGCACCAGGCAGGGAAACGAGAATCCTAAGGGAATTTAGGAAAAACAGAATGCGGTGCTAGGCAGGGATCTAGGGAGTTAGAAATAATAAACAGTGTATCTAATATAAATGAACAAGGAAAAAACAAAGGAAATAAAAAAAATGAAAACAAAACCAAAAGTGCAGTGTTAACGTTGTTTTGAGTGAAAAAAGGGCCACGGTACTTGGTGCGAGAGCCCCAGCTGTGAGAGGCAAAAACCACTCAAGCTGGAGGCGCTCGCATACAGGGTGACATTTTTGAGTCGCCAACCGTGGATAGCCAAAGTATAGACTGTGGGTTTGTTTTTATATGTTTATTTTAAGTATCAGTGCTTCGTTGGGGTGTGTATATAGGTGTCCGTATATGTGTGAGTATGTGCATGTGTATATAGGCAGTATGTAGGTGTGTGTAAGTGTGTGTAGAGACGTGCAGGTGCGAAAAGACAGCGATACCGGTGCAGGAGAGTAACGCATGTCTGTGTGTTCTCACTGGGCTGAAGTTTCACTGGTGCGGTGACGGTCAACATCCATCGCATACAGTGAAGCTTCCAGTACAGTCGCAGGGCGAAAGTCTCAGAGCTGACGGTCAACATCCCGGCCCTGAGACTCTCAAACTGTAAAGAGAGCACTAGGCATGCGGCACTTTCCCTGTTACTGGTTGCTGACGGGCCACCCCGCTCTGCACCTCACCTGCAAGTCGGCCCCGCCGCTTGCAATCCCTTGCCTTCCCCTCCCGGCACCCACATATTTACCGCCCCCCTCATCCAGGGTCTCAGCACCACTACAAATAACTTGTAACGGTAGCCCTGGCGTGACTGAGCCCACCTCAGCCCTAGAACGCTACCTTACAGTTTATATATCGAGCAACTCTCCCCCACCAGCACTAAGCACCCTTTGTGGAGAGCCCACAGAAACCTAAAGACTCCAATACCGTCAATTATGCCACTACGATGTCCCTCTGGCACCTGGTTTCGCAGTGATGAGGAAAGAGCCAGTGCTTTCGCTGACCATTTACAAAATGTATTCCGACCAAATCCCGCTACCAACTCATTTATTCTCCCTTCTTTAATAGCAGCAAATTTAGAACCTCAAGAACCCATTGAATTCCGACCATGTGAATTAGCAAAGGTTATCAAAGAGCAACTGAAGCCAAGAAAATCGCCTGGCTTCGACTTAATAACTCCAAAAATGCTCATTGAACTCCCAAAGTGTGCTATTCTGCACATCTGCTTGTTGTTCAACGCAATTGCCAAGCTTGGATACTTCCCCCAAAAATGGAAAAAGTCGACCATAGTAATGATTCCAAAGCCAGGAAAAGATAAAACGCAGCCATCATCATATAGACCGATAAGCTTACTAACCTGTCTCTCAAAGTTGTTTGAAAAAATGTTACTCCTACGAATTAGCCCTTATCTTAAAATAAACAACACACTCCCAACACATCAATTTGGCTTCAGAGAAAAACATGGAACCATCGAACAGGTCAATCGAATCACGTCAGAAATTCGTACTGCTTTTGAACATCGAGAATATTGCACAGCCATTTTCTAGACATCGCGCAGGCATTTGACAGAGTGTCGCTGGATGGACTTTTGTTTAAAATAATCAAGCTGTTGCCCCAAAGCACACATAAGCTCTTGAGGTCGTACCTATACAACAGAGTGTTTGCAATAAGATGCAATACAAGCACCTCACGTGATTGCGCAATCGAAGCTGGAGTGCCACAAGGCAGTGTCCTGGGTCCAATCCTATACACCCTGTACACGGCGGATTTCCCCACAGACTACAATCTAACAACCTCTACATTCGCTGATGATACTGCGATACTCAGTCGCTCCAAATGCCCAACAAAAGCCACGGCACTCCTATCCCGACACTTAACATCTGTAGAACGATGGCTTGCCGTGACTGGAGAATTTCAATAAATGTACAAAAATGTAAGCAGGTTACCTTTACCTTAAACAAACAAACATGCCCACCACTGGTCCTGAATAACATATGCATTCCACAATCCGACGAGGCAACATATCTGGGTGTTCACCTGGACAGGCGGCTGACCTGGCGCAAACATATAGAAGCCAAGACGATACATCTTAAACTTAAAGCAAGGAGCCTCCACTGGCTCATAAATGCTCGCTCTCCACTTAGTCTGGAGCTCAAAGCTCTTCTATAAAACTCCGTCTTAAAACCTATCTGGACTTATGGCTCCGAGCTGTGGGGCAACGCATCCAGAAGTAACATAGACATTATTCAGCGAGCACAGTCAAGAATTCTGAGAACTATCACTGGAGCGCCGTGGTACCTTCGGAACGAAGACATACACAGAGACCTAAAAATCAAATTAGTAATCGAAGTAATAACTGAGAAGAAAATGAAATACCAAGGAAAGCTGACCACCCATTCAAATCCCCTCGCAAGAAAACTAATCCGAGTATGCAGTCAAAGCCGGCTGCGCCGCAACGACCTCCCAGCCCAGCAATAAACTTATTAGGGCATTAACCACAAACACTATCACTAAGTGAAAGTTAACTAAGCTAGATTAAGATTTGAATACTTATTGTTAGTCTCTTAAGGCAAAGGGAAGATTCAATAAATAATAGAAAGCAAAAAAAAAAAAAAAAAAAAGAAAAGTCTTTGCGGTGAAAATTGTGGAAAATATCAAAGAAAAACCCTTAATTTAGGTGTAAATTCAAAATTTTTCAAAATTTAGAATTTTGATATTTTGATTTAAATTGATAAAGCTAGTCATAAGTAGTATAAAATGTCCTTCGAAAAGTCTTTGCGATGAAACTTGTGGAAAATATCGAAGAAAAACCCTTAATTTAGGTGTAAATTTGTGATAAGGGTCCCCCCTTACAACATTTTCAAAATTTTTAGGAGATTTCTGCACATACAGAAAACTAAAAACGGACCCCACATCACGATTACAAAAGAAAAACAACGAACTAGTGGAGAAATTATTCAGGAAGGAGCTTATTTCAAGGACCGAAAGAAATAAGCTTATAACAAATATTGCAACACCACCGAGAATTTATGGACTACCAAAAACCCATAAGGAAGGGACACCACTGAGACCAATATGTTCCTCTATAGGATCCCCTTCTTACGCCTTATGCAAATACAATTCGTTGTGAGTGATATCGAAAAAGAGTTATACCCGACCAAAAGTAGGATATGCGTATCACTTGCCGTTGAGTTCAAGCGCGGAAACAAAATTGACAACAACAATGCTAGTGAGCGGGTGACGTGCGAAAGCGAAAACAAAAAAAATCACCGCTGTAGCTTGCTGTGTAAATGTGCAGCAAATTATTATTTGCAATCGAATTATGGACGAAAATTTGTGAGAGGGGGCGACAGTGGTACATAAACAACAACAAACAATTGCATCCAATAGCAGTTCAAACGATATATGTACAAGAATTTAACTACGATGAATTGCTATCTGTATGTATGTATATACGCATATGTTGGATATGTGGCGTATATACTTATATGCATGCAATTAAGCTCAACTATATTATATATAGTGTACGTATGTGCCAAGAATTGAAAGCGAAATGACAAAAACCAATTTAAGACGCTTTCAAAACAAGAGAAGAGAGAACTTTATTGCGCTCCCGCTCCGCCCTAAACTAATTTAAACTACACTTCAATTTTTTTTTTTTTATAACTAACTTAATTTAACAAGTTGAAAAATAGAACGGGAAACTGAGGTTATGCTTAGACCCTAAACCGCTAAACAAAGCAATTAAACGGAAACATTTTTTGATACCAACTATAGAAGATTTTACAACAGAAATGGTTGGGAAAAAGCACTTTACAGTATTAGATTTATCAAAAGGGTTTTGGCAAATGGAATTAGATAAAAATAGTTCAGATCTCACTACATTCATGACTCCATTTGGGAGATATAGATTCAATAGAGTTCCATTTGGCATAAACAGTGCCCCTGCAATGTTTCAGAGAAATATGGTACAGGTATTTGGCGACCTACCAAATGTTCTAGTATATTTTGATGTAACGCTCAGTAATGTACTTGAACGAGCTAGAAGAAATCGAGTCAAATTTAATCCAGATAAAGTACAATATAGGCAAGAACAAGTGGATTTCGTGGGGTATATCATATCAAAAAACAAAATACAACCGCAGAAGAAGCACCTGGAAGCAATCTGAGATATTAAAATTCCAACTGATAAAGCAGGATTATTGAGAATCTTAGGTTTTTTCAAGTATCTCGCCAAGTTTATTCCAGATTTATCAGCTAGATCAGCAAATTTAAGGGAGCTTACAAAAAATGATGTTAAATTTACTTGGAGTAAAGAACATGAAAATGAACTCCAGAACCTCACAAAAACAATTTTGGACGAGCCGGTGTTAGCTGTCTATGATAAAAATAAACCAGTAACAATTCAAACTGATGCTTCCAAAGATGGTTTGGGATGTGTTCTGATCCAGGATAGTCGCCCTGTGTGTTTTGCTTTTAGAACGTTGTCAAAGAACGAACAAAAATGGGCGCAGATAGAAAAAGAATTGCTAGCAATAGTGTTTGCTTGTGAGAGGTTTCACTACTTTGTGTACGGAAGAGAATTCTTAGTAGAAAGTGACCATAAGCCGTTAGAAATACTAATGGAAAGGAATATAGACTCAGTAACGATGCGATTGCAATGCATGTTGTTATATCTACTCAAATATCCAAATATAAAGGTACAATACAAACCTGGGAAAGAAATGTTAATTGCAGATTGTCTGTCAAGAGCACAACTCATCGAAGAAAATGAAGTTCAAGACCTCTCAAACTTTAACGTTTACAGAGATATATTGAATGCAGATGAAGAGTATAGCAAAATTGTTGATTTTGTTCAAAATGGTTGGCCCTCATATCATAAACTAAACAATTTTGGTCAGCGATTTCATAAAATTAAAAGTGAACTTCATTTCGAGAATGGGCTTCTAGTGAGAACGTGCAAACTAATTGTACCCAAGGGATTAGGTTAGGTTATATCGGCAGACCCTCAAGGGGGGGCCTCACATAGATCAGTATTATCCTTAGTGTTGCCGGATAAGTGATGGAGGCTGTTAATTTCCTGATTTAATTATCCCAGTCTAGTATGCTGGTCAGTTTGGCAAAAGCCAGGAGTTTTGGGGTGCCAGGCCCGCTGCTTCTTTCAGTGATGCAAGCAGGGGGCTTCCAAGGCATTTCGCTCTCGAGGTCATGAGTGCGGGGCAGTCGCAGATGAGGTGCTCCTGAGTTTCTTTTACTTCTGGTACCTTGCATTTCCTGCATTCGTCCATGTCGGTGATGCTCAACTTCTTTGCATGCGTTGTGGTCAGGCAGTGACCCGTGAGTATACCCATCATTGTTCTACAGTCTCTTCTCGGGAGCTGAATGATAAATTGGGCCAGTTTCTCATTTGTATAATTTCACATAGTGCGGGCTATCTTGCAATTTGTTGTGCTGTGCCACCTTCTTCTTGCTGTTAATGCAGCGCTTTCTTCGAAGCTGTGGCCTATAGATCGTAGCGGTATCTTCAGGTCTTCAACTGCCAGTTGTCTAGATTCGGCACCTTCCTTTGCTAGCCTATCTGCCATCTCGTTTCCGTCGATGCCCTGGTGGCTGGGAACCCAAAAGATGCGCACCTTCGAGCGGTTGCTTAATGCATCTAATGCTTCTCTGCTTGCCAGTACACTTTTGGAGCTGATGACATAGGATTGCATGGATTTGATAGCCGCCTGACTGTCGACAAAGATGCTGACCTGATTCTTGTTGAGTGTTGTCGCAAGTTCTGCAGCCTTCTTTATAGCGAAGACCTCCGCTTGGAAGCTGCTGCAGTAGTCCGGCAACTTGTACGACACTTGAATGAGCGGATCTGCACAGTAGACCGCGGCGCCTACGCCGGTTTCCATTTTAGATCCGTCTGTGAATAGCTTTGTTGCGTTTTCGTCTATGCCGATTTTCCAATCTTCATGTCCCATTAGAGCGGGCGTTCTTGAGAAGTTGTTTATTGGGGTCACATAGTCCGTGCTATTGAGTGACTTTCCTCCTATTTCACTGTGCCCATAATTTGCGGGGGCCATCTTTCCTGTAGCACAAAGACGTTGCGCGGTCTTTTGTGCTAGTAGTTTGGCCTGTATGTCGATGGGGAGAACTCCAAGTATCACTTCCAAGGCCTTTGTTGGAGTAGATCTCAGTGCCCCAGTAATGCACATCAGTGCACGTCTTTGTACCCTTTCCATTATTAGGAGGTATGTGGATTTCTTGGTGGCCTTCCACCATACTAGGACACCGTAGAGTAGTATTGGACGAACAATTGAGATGAAGATCCAGTGCATCAATTTGGGAGACAAGTCCCACGTGCTACTTAGCATCTTTTGCGATGCTTATAGTGCACTTGTGGCTTTCTTTACCCTTTTCTCGACATTGGTTTTCCAGCTCAACTTGCTGTCCAGGACTATTCCTAGATACTTCACGCTCTTTTTTGGCTCGAGCATTGCACCGTTTATAGATGGCGGAGTCCATTGCGGTATCTTGTATCTCTTGGTAAAGAGAATTAAATCCGTCTTGTCCGCATTGATACTGAGTCCGACATCCATAGCCCACTTCAGTACTTCTTTAAGCGTGCTGTCCATGACGGAGTTGATCGTCGTTGGACATTTACCCACGATAATTATGGCTATGTCATCTGCATAGGCAGTTATCTTTGGGGCTTTCCGTTTGAATTTCTTTAAGATGTTGTTTACCACTAAGTTCCACAGCAGCGGCGACAGCACTCCGCCTTGTGGCGTGCCTCTGTGCGCCGCCTTGGTTGTGGTGGTGGTTCCCCATTCGGCTCTTACTCTTCTGCAGCTCAATAGATTTCCTATCCAAGAGTTTACAGCCTCGTGGGTTTCTGTAGCTCTCAGGCTCCGCATGATCGCTTCCGTAGATACATTGTTGAATGCACCTGAGATGTCCAGGAACGCTCCTAAGGAAAATTCCTTGTGGTGTAGGGCCTTTTCGATGGTGGCTACTAGGGAGTGTAACGCTGTTTCCACCGATTTTCCCTTTGTGTAGGCGTGTTGGTTGGATTCTACGAGTGGGTTCATGCCTCCTCTTATGTGTAGATCCAGAAGTTTTTCAAGGGTTTTGAGCAGGAAAGAGGTGAGACTTATCGGTCTGTAATCTTTCGGTTGCATGTGACTGCATTTTCCTGCTTTCGGCAGGAACACAACACGTGCTGTCCTCCAGGGTACAGGTATATATCCCTGCCTCAGGCATGCTTTGAATATTGATTCCAGCCATGGAGTGACCTTTTCTTTGGTCTTCTGCAGCATGGCTGGTATTATACCATCTAGCCCAGGGGATTTGTAGCTCTCAAAGGAGTCTATAGCCTACTGGATTTTGTGTGGTGTTATTATATTCCCAGGTACGTCGGACACTGGGTTCGTGTGCACTGATTGTTGTGAATCGAGTACATCTGTGCATCCGGGGAAGTGCTCGCTTAGAAGGGCATTAATCGCTTCCCTGCTGCTACTCGTCCATTGGCCATCGCTAGTTCTTAGTTGGCTCTGAATTGCCGGTTGGCTCGACAGAAGCTTCCTAAGTCTGGCTGTTTCCGTGACCTTCTCAATGCCAGAGCAGAAGGATCTCCATGAGTTCCTCTTGGCTGTCTGGACCTTTTTCTTAAAGTCACGGAGTCTTGTCTTGTATTCGTCCCATACAATATCTTCGTTTGCTTGTTTAGCTAGTTTGAAGATTTCTTGTAGGTCGGTGCGTTGTGCCTTCAATTGTGGGTTCCACCAGGGTGGCCTGTGTTTCCTTCTTATTATTGAGGTCTCTGCGTTGAAGGATGAGGTTATGTGATGACAGAGAGTCTTCACGGACTTCTCAATGTCCACCGTTGATGAGATTGGTATTGGGGATGGGAGTGTCCTTGTCACTTTGGTCTTAAACATATCCCAGTTGGTGTTCCTGGGATTTTTGTAAAGACTTTTTGTCACTGTGCACTCGAGTTGAACTTCGAACTGGATATACCTATGGTCAGAGAAAGAAGGTTTGCTGAGAACCCTCCATTCCGTGACTTCGGTATTTGCTCCAGACGCGAGTGTTAAATCTATGACGCTAGATGAGGTGGGACCTACGTAGGTGGGTTCCTCACCCCGGTTAGCGATCTTAATGTTGAATTTAAGAATGAAGTCTAAAAGTGACTCACCTCTATTGTTTACGTCCTTGCAGCCCCATAGGGTGTGATGGGCGTTGGCGTCAGCGCCTATCACCAGGGGTTGCCTCTTCTGGCTCACCTCCTGGATCAGACGCTCCGTCTCCTCTGTCGGCGATTCCCTGTCATGCGCTAGATAGCAGGACGCCATCAGGAGTGGTTCGTCCCTGCATCCCTCTAGCGCTATCACCGTGATGTCGTCTGTGCTGTAATTAGACATAAGATAAGCATAGATGCCTTTTCTTACCAGAATTGCAGTTCTAGCTTTACTTACGGTGGTCGGGTGGAAGATGGAGTAGTTGCTCGACCCTAGCCCAGCGATCTTCTTGCCCGATGCGATCCAGGGCTCTTGGACTAGGGCCACGTCGACGGACTCTTCCTCCAGGGTCAAGAGGAGCTCCGCCGACGCCAACTTGCTCTTATGGAGGTTTAGCTGAAGGATCCGTAGCTTCATGGCTGCTTTCAGATACCTTCTGCTTGGATGGGTTGGCTATGATAGTCAGGTCACCATCCTCCTCCATTTCATCCTCTATATCGAGGCTGTTTGCCGCGTCGGTCAAGGCTTCGAGGTCTTTTTCCACCTCGCCGGCCTCTAGCGTGTTGGCATTAGTGTCGTTTGGGTGGCGTTTTTTGAGTCGTAGGTACACGTTTCCTACTCCCCACGCCATCTTCCCAAACCTCGGGTATAACAGATCCTCGGCCTCCTTGTTGATCTGGAGGACCATTTGTTGGCCATTGCCTTCCGGCTTGCCAACGTGTAGTACCGTCCAGTCAGCGGTAGGCACGTCTGGATTCTGCCATCTGAGCAGCTTGAGCGCCTGTTCCTTAGGTACGACCCTCGGGAAGAGTACTTTCGCTTTTGGTACTGACGGAATGCAGGTTCTGTCAACTACCTCCAGCTTGGCACCTTCCCAGGGGGGGTCCATCTTGGACACAGTGTCGGTGACCCACTTCAGGGTGAGGTCATCCTTGCAGCTCAATATCTTTACCCTATTAAGCCACCCCGTTCCATCGAAGGTGGTAGGCTGAGACTCTGGCTCCTCCATTCGCTTGAATAGGGCGTCCAACAGCTCTACCGTCTTCCACTTGTCGGGTGATATTTTGCCGTGGGGGTTACTGCGGTCGATGAGCGCGACGACTAAGTGCCGACGCGCCACATAGGTCACCGTCTCCCTTTTCGGCAGTGGCTTTCTGGGGGCTTTTTCGAGTTTTTGGCGCGGCCGCTTGCTCACGGGCACATCCGCCTTGTCCTGGTCTTCAAAACGCTGCCTTTTAGTAAGCAGCAGCTCCTCGATCCTGTTGGCGTATTGGCTTGAAGTTGCCTTCATCGCCATTTTGCCCTCGAAGTGTTTGCGACCCTCCTCGATCTTATCTTCGGCCCACTCCAGCTTTTTCCTCTCCTCAGGGATGAGTTTATTGCTGCCAGCGAGCCGAGATTTAATCTTCAGGGCTGCTTTGTACTGGGCTTTGGCTCTCAAGCCCTCCTTTGTCTTCCTGGGCCCTTCCCTACTAGGGGAGTTGGAACCCTTGACTGGGGAACGCAGGAGGCTTTCTTCCGCCTCAGCACTTATTTCGTTGCCTTGAGGGTCGCTGTCCGAGTCTGCCTGGACTCTGGTACCGCGCCACATCTTGGCATTCTTTGATGTTGAGGCAGTAGTTGTACAACTGTCCTGGCCTGCTCCCACCAGTTCAGAGGTGTGACCGCTGGCGACACGTAGAGGGGTGTTCACCCCCCCGTGCCCGCCGGTGGTAGCAGTCACGCCTTCCACCGACGTTTGGGCTGACATCCCAGCCCGAGTTGATCCTTTGAGGGACTCCATCAACTAGTTCATTTTTGGTTAGAGTTTTGTTCTTGGGAACCACCCCATAGCATTTTAGGCCTATCTGCCAGGCACCTCTGACCATGGCTCCGGACACCACAGCACCAGACTTTGATGGTCCGCATGTTGTTGCGTCCTAGCCTCAGCTGGGCCGTGTATTGGCCCGAGCAACAGGACAGTTTCTGAATCTGAAGTTTGAGTCAATACACAGCCCATTGCCCAGCCGGCACCCTCGTGGAGGGTTCAGTCAGAGGATTTGCGCCAGCCACCCAAGGGATTACAACCACAAATAATGAAACAAGTACATAGTGCTCATTTAGGAATAGAAAAAATGTTGGCTAGAGCAAGACAGTGCTATTATTGGCCAAATAGGAGCAATCAAATTAAGGAATTGGTGGAATCGTGCCGTATCTGTGAAAAGTTTAGGAGAAAGAATCAGAAAGAACCTCTAATAGAGGATGAAATGCCAGAATACCCATTTCATATGGTGGGCATGGACATATTTGAATTTGAGGGGGTGGATTTTTTGTCAATATTCGACAGTTACTCCTAATTGCAAGAAAACTCAAAAATAAATCTGTTAAGCAAATAACATCTGAACTACGGGAAGTATTCGATAGTTTGGGATATCCAACTAAAATAAAAAGTGACAACAATCCATTTAATTCAATTGACTTTAAGGAATTTGCTAATGCGCACAACATTGTATTACAATTCTCTAGTCCACATTATCCTCAGATCAATGGATTAGCTGAAAAAGGGGTAGCTATTGCAAAGAATATCCTAAAACGATGTGAAAAAGATAGGGAATTGTACCAATATAACATTCTAGAATATAACAGTACACCTATAGCATACTAACTAACTTCACCGTGTGAGCTATTCTTTGGAAGAAATTGCAAAACAAAGTTACCTATCGCAAAATCAAGTTTGTGCCGCAACAATATTAGTGAAAATGATATTATAGGAAAAATTCAAATAAGATCAAAACAGAAACAATTCTATGATCGTAATATAAAGACACTTACACCTTGTCAATTAGGGGAGAAAATAATGTTCAGGAGGATTTGTTTCGAATTCAATGGAGCTTCAAAAACGAATGAATGGCACAGAAGTCGAGGCGCCAAATATAGTTAAAATGGACAATGAGAAAGTCGATAAAATATTAGGAATGCATTGGGATAGCAGGAACGATCAATTTATTTTTGATCTGCAGCTAAATCGTGTCGACAAAGATATCGGAAGGGCCACAAAATGTCCAACAAAGCGACAGTTGCTAAGTTTGGTTATGTCAGTATACGATCCATTTGGAATGCTAGCTGATTTGATGGTACATGGAAAAGTTTTGGTCCAAGATGTGTGGCGTTCAGGAATAGACTGGAATGACCTATTACCAGATTCCTTGTTTGAACGTTTCAAGCAATGGGTTCGTCAGTTGGAGAACGTAAAAGATTTTAAATTGAGTAGATGCTATTCCTGGAATCTTTTTGACGATGACACACAGATTGAACTGCACATTTTTGTAGATGCGAGCGAATTGGCATTCGCACCGTATAAGTGAAATTTTGGAAAGTACAGATGAAAGTAACTGGAGATGGGTACCAACCGATTTGAATGCCGCGGATAAGGCGACCAAGGCACCAAAGGGATTGAAATATATATAGAGCTGGAAATGTCTGGACAACAGGACCAGAGTTTCTACTGCAAGAAAGGCAGTTTTGGCCTTCTTCAAATGGAATAGGTACCCTAAATGACGACTCAAATGAACGAAAGAAAATGGTACTAACGCTACTACAGGATCCAGTTATTGATTGATGCTTCCGATTTGCATCTCGATGGCACTGAATATGATGTGTCCTTGCCGGGCATCAGTTGTTGGGTAGAGGTCATGGATAAACTCTATTCGTCTTATGAATGAGCTTAATTCCGATATGAATGATACCAGTGAATGTTGGTATTTGTCTTATCTGTCCAAGGGCTATGTTCAGATGGTTTTCAGACAGAAGTTGACTTTGTTGTAGTTGTGGTTGTTTTTGTTGCGCGATTGTAAAGTTTTTATTTTACTCGCTTAGCACTTGTGGTAGGGTTTTATTTTTTATTTGTTTAAGGGTTGGGTTGGTTGGTTGTTTGTTGGGTTTGACCTGGGACAACGATTGCCCTTTAGTGGTCTTCACTGCAGCACTTTATGTTAAAATGTAAAAAATTTTTCACTTCCAGTAGCGGTCACAGTTTCACAGTGGGCTACTAAGTTGGAGTGTTTCACTAAGCACCGAGTTTATTTGTTTTTCCCGGATAGTAGCCTTCCTGTATCTTTTAACTAGCTACGCAATCGAAGGTTTTATATCACACGCGGTTCTTTGGCGGATACTAATTAACGATTTAACTAAAATCCTACCGGCTGCGCAAATTACACGTCCGAGGCTTAAGGTTTTCAAAAAAATATATTTTTATTAGAACCAAAGAACTTAACAATTGAAGGTGGTATTAAATCTGAATCTGAGCTACGAACTGAACGCTTAGCAAACCATTGGCTAAGTCTTATTTACTTTTATATTGAGCGTACATAAGGCTCTCTTTTATGTTTATGCATTGTCTTGAGTGGATTCCGCATGAGAACGGATCAGCCGAGAATTTGAGCTGCGTTAGCAGTTTTGACCCTCGCGTGGGAATGTTTACAATTGATCAGAGTAGGCTGATTTGTTATTGTCGCCGAATTTGGGACTGCGGATGTTTATGTCTAAGCAAGCTGGAATGGGCTCTAATGCAATACATAAATATTTGACTTATATGCTAAGTACAAGTGGCAAATTGATATATGTACGTTTTATTGGTTGTGAGTGTATGTGAGTGTGTATGTGTGGTCAAATGGTGCACTTTGGTACTATATATATGGAAATCTTTCGAAGGTGGCAGTCGTCTGTAAGTATGTGTTTACTAATGCAGCATCATATGTACATACATACAGAGATGCCGATGGCGCAAATTGCGAGGTTATGAAAAGGAGAAAATATCTTTCTTTTCACAACGGAATAATTACACAAAGCCCTCTGCCGCATAAGATAAGTAAAAAAATACAAACGCTACAGTCAGGTGCTGACTGTATAAGGCCATGAATTATCTAAGTATACCGTTTGTTAATAACAGAATAGAAACGCCGCTCGAATTTCCCACCGATTATCAAAAATAATCAGTACTTAGGGAACACCAAGGGGTAGCTACTGCAAATGTTAGGGATTTAGTTGTTCTTAAAAATTTAAATTTTGGTGACCTACGAGTCAATAATCCTATTCAAAATAAAGCACCCTTCAATGCTGTCTCAGTAGGCGGCAGCACAGTAGTTACGCACCATAAAGTAGCGAACCTTTTTAACATCCCAGACGTCAAAGTAAGTTTTTCCTGTTGCCCACATTGAAATCTTTCGATGCTATTTTGGGCAACGATAGTTTAATAGAATTAGGGGCAGAAATAAAAATAAGTAAAAATATAATGATACTAAAAAACGGTATTTCAATTCCCGTCAAAGAAAAATAGAAAAAAATACAAACGCTACAGTCAGGTGCTGACTGTATAAGGCCATGGATTATCTTAGTATACCGTAAACAAGTTTGTAAATAACAGAATAGAATCGCCGCTCGAATTTTCCACCGATTATCAAAAATAATCAGTACCTAGGGAACACCAAGGGGAAGTTACAGCACATGTAATGGGGCTAGTTGTTCTTAAAAAGTTAAATTTTGATGAGTCGACTTAAGATATTCTCCGCAACTTAAATATTCCCCAAATTAATTAATTTCTGCAATCTGCAGACATAGATAACTTATTTATATTCGGATATTTATAAAAACTCGCAATGAAAATTCCGCTTTATTTGGATTAATATTAAAAATTTGGCGGAGACCAATTTTATACAGTTTACGACGATACGCGCAATTTGAATTAACGAACAGAAGAAGAAGAACGCATAGACAAAGCAGAAGCGAAGTGTCGCAACCATTAGACTGAGCGAGAGGGCAATAGGTATAAGTATGCATTTCTAGCGTGTACCAAAATTTATTTCATGTGCTTTTTGTTAATTTTTTGGCACTATCTAAAGTTGTTCAGTGGCTGAGTGGATTATGTCTCGGACTGTAAGGCCAATGATGTTGACCGTGTTTCGGGGTTCGATTGCTACCACGATCGGCATGTGCAATTTTTTGTTTTTCATTATTTTTCTTCAGTAATTCGAATTCGCTCTCGAACGAGGTGTGTTGGACTATGGCAATCAGTTTCAGAAATGAAATATTTCTTTCTGATGCCGACACCACGAGAGAGTTTGATTTGAGCCCTTTGTAACAGAATCGAAGCACATAAGCCATTATGCGAATCATCTTTGGAAAGTTGGAGTGACGATTAATTAGCTCAACAAAACAATTTGGCTCAGTTTCTGCCAAAGTACATAAAACAGCACTTTTTTTGTCTTCGGAAGATTTGATTTCCGACGCTATTTAGTGAAGGTGAAGCTGAGGCCATTAGTCTTCCTCCAGTTTCAAGAAATTTGGCCCATCGAACCATAACGAGCTAACAATCTCGTCTATCTCGGTTCCTCTCGATACTAAATCCGCCGGATTAGCATCTGTTGGAACGTGACGCCACACAATACCTTTCGACAACTCCTGAATTTCTGCAACTCTATTTGCCACAAATGTGCCCAATGTGCCAGAATCGCGTTGCAACCAATACAGCACAATCTGACCAGAAATTCAAATTTTCTAAATTGAATTTTGCTAAGGTTGTCGCGATTTGGTGCCAGAGCTTGGCCAGCAAGAGTGCTGCACATAGTTCAAGTCGGGGTATTGTTTTTACATTTAGTGGGCAATGTTATGACAATGCGTGACTGGATGCATCAGCAAAGCCAGGTATAATATCTGCACCTTTTGATACGTATTTAGACATACGCACCGGGGAATGGGGATTTTATATAAATCACGCAATGTCATGGTAAACTTATTCGATGTTATGTGAAGACTCATTGGAATGGCTTTATCCCAGTCTATTTTCAGTCTCCACAACTCCTGCAACAACATTTTGGCCTTGGTAACAATTGGATACAGCAAACCAAGAGGGTCAAACAAACGAGAAGCTGCGGACAATATGTTCCTTTTCGTTGGCTTAGCCGAAGCAAAACTGTCCACATCAAGATGATATTTAAATATTTCCTCTTGAGCTGCCCAGCGCATCCCAAGAGTTTTTACGGAACTCTGATCATCAATTATAAGAGTCAATTCGTCACTAGCTTTTATTTTGAACGACAAATCACTACAGTTGGATGCCCACTTGGCAAGTGGAAAACTTCCTGATTCCAATATTTGTTGAATTTCATTGCAAATAATGTTAAATTCTTTTATACTATCTGCCCCTGTAAACATATCATCACATCTGATCCAATAGGATGTGATTGTGTGTGCATGTTGGCCAGCTCAAAGAAGCAGCGTATCGCCAGAAAAGGTGCAGAAGCTGTACCGTATGTGACTGTATTAAGTCGGTATGCCTGAAGTATTTTCTCTCCACAGAATAAGTTGGAAATTTCTGTCATTTTCAGAGACTTTTATCTGCCTATACATTTTTGAAATGTCAGCAGTTACGGCATACTTATTCAACCGAAAATTAATCAGGATTGAATATAGCTCCCTCTGAATTGTCGCCCCCATCATCAGTGTTTTGTTCAGTGAAACATCTGATGACGTCTTACTAGAAGCGTCGAAAACTACACAAAGCTTGGCGGAGGAACTTTCAGGCCTAAGAACGCATTGATGAGGAATATAATAATGCTGTCCTAGAGGAGTTGACTTCAGAATGGACATATGTCCCAAATCCAAATATTCTTTCATGAAGTCATGGTACATGCTTTTAAGAACTGCATCCTTTGATAATTTACGCTCAAGTTGCAAAAACGCCTTTCAGCAGTTTGAAAGGACAAGCCAAGAACTTGAGGATCGGTCTTGAAGGGGAGATCCACTTGGAAACGACCAGAAGATAACTTTACAGTTTTCTTGAAGAACAGTTCACAAGCTTGCTGTTCAGCTGTTTGGCGACCAGCCTTCGACTCGAACGGACCTTGATCCAATTCCACCAATTTTATGTTTAAATAAAAAATGTAAATAAATATTGCCGTTTTGTTTGTTTTACTTGTGTTTTAATCAAAAATCATGCATTACTTGTTAGTATATATGTATATAAACACGAAAAAAGGAATATATGTATGTATGTATGTTTGTGTTATTCTATGTACATATATGTAAATTTGTACAGTTGGCTCTGTTCGCAGAATGTTTTGGCGGCTTGTTAGGCGATTTATGTATTAAAGGCCGTTAATAATGTACATACATACATACATACACGTACATATATACAAGAATACTTTGCATGCAAGTGTTAGTAAGTGCCAGGAATTGAGCTGTTCAAAAATTTGTTTTTAATATTATGTCGAACAGAGCGACAGCACACAATAAACCTTCAGCTCAATTTTTGACACGAAATACCTGGAGACTGTCTAGGGCATCAATAGACATGGAACGAGATTTTTCCATTTGGTTCAGCGACGACAACAAATCCGGCTTGGCAGCGTACAACAAAGTCGCAAACTTTGTTTAGAATGTCTTTGGTTTTTTGTTTTACATCCACACACGAACGCGCAAGCAAAGGCCAACCAGCAAACAATAATTTAGACAAAAGTTTAAATTGTTTAAAAGAAAAAAACACCGAAGTCCCTGCTCGGGCGCCAATGAAAAATCCGCTAAGTGTTTTTAGCGGAAGGAAAATGCGAAATTAATCAAATAATGAGACGCGGTGAATTTAGTTATACAATCAATTTATTGCTGCTGATGGCACGCTCAGTTGCTCGACAAACGACTTCAAAATTCATACTGGCGTTCGAGCGGTGACCACAGCTTGGCCACGCACTCTCTAATTTGCCGTCGGCAATTGCCGATCGCTCAAGCTCAAATAAAGAGAGCCTACTTATACTAAATGCCTTCTTGGCGCTCTTAAATACACAACTTCATTGTCTTATACTCGAATTACTTAACGCTAACAAATTACTTTAAACTACAAGAATATAACTATAAATATACATATTATAATTCATAGCTGCTCTAACAATACCCTTTTACCTATGTGTACAGGGTATAAGCTACGTAAGATGTAAGTGCTCAGCTAAGAAGGCAAACAATTAACGGAACAAACGGCTACACGAAATAACGGAACACTCAATGCACCAAGATCAGTCGACTTCTTTGCTAAGCAGAACAGAAGAAAAAAATAGAAAAAAATAAACAGTCGCGCTGCACGCGACAGTGGGATACCCTTCGACCTATGTTCCGGTGTAGTTTAATTTGTTAAATTCTTACACATATACAAATGCGTTATGCTTTTAAATTAAATTATATGTTTAAGTCAGAAAGTTGTATGTTTTATACAGCGCTTGCAAATTAAGTTCAAAAATTAAATTATTGATTTTCGGGGCAAATAGTACACAGGAGTCTTCCTGCCAAATTTGGTAACTCTAGCTTTTATAATAGCTGAGATCTGTGCGTTCACACAGACAGACGGACAGACAGACAGCCGGACAGCCGGACAGACGGACAGACAGACAGACATGGCTCAATCGACTCGGCTTGTGATACTGAGCAAGAATATATATACTTTATGGGGTCTGCCACGCCTCCTTCTGCCTGTTATATACATTTGCACAAAGTTAGTATACCCTTTTTTGACCATTTTCAATGGTCGAAGGGTATAAATAGCTGTAATCTCACAGCCGCTACCACCAAAGCGGAACAGGCAAATAGCGAAAGTTCAATGTCCGAGTAAGCGACTTTGAACTGTGTGTTCAACAATTGCAGCAACAATTCTAAATTGTTGTACAAAACTGCAATACAACAAATGTAACCAGCCAATTCCGAAAATTTAATTTCAATATGTAACGAATTTTAAGTTGCTTTATTTTATTTGTTTTAGTTCAAAGGCTTTAGGTAATTTATATGTATATGTACAGATGTATGCGCATTTCTAACATGCAAGTATCCACACACATGTGTATAGTTGTTCGTTTTAAGATTAACTGACACCAATAATTGAGACTCTTGTAAACTTTATGTAACTTTATGTATTTATTGTAATTGTAAAATAATATATAAAAGTAAACTATATCGGACTATTATATCATATAGCTGGCATATAAACGATAGTAAAATTTTGAATTTTTTTAACTTTATTCGTTTTTTAAATTCGAGGAAAACTCAAAAATAATCACAACATCGAAAAATATTGTTTTGGGTTAGTTCTTCAAGGCATGTTTTGTCAATTGACTAGTTCTCATGTGCTTCAGTATTTTGCAGTATTTTTGTTTTCTTTTTTTTTTGTTTCATTTCTTCTTATTTATTGAATCTTCTCAGTTTATGAGAGTATTTTAAACTTAAGCTTGAAATGTATGGATCAGAGGAATCCATAGCTCTATAAAAAACATCAGCCATATTGTTATGTGATTATGTGATTTCCTATCGTTTTTATGGGGAAAATACACGTAATGCCCAACCCCGCCTTTTGGCGGGTTAGGTATTTTCACCTGTAACAGGCAAACCATTAGCGTAATCAAAAAACTAACTTCATATTCGTTCGTTTTGACCCAAAATTAGTCTAAAATAAGTTTTTCTCTGCAATAGAAAAATTGGGCATTTGAGGGTTATACCTCATCTATACAACAGACATTCCTAGAAATAGTCACCTAACGGTATCCACTTTTGCCGACGACACAGTTATTCTGAGCCGTTCAAGATCCCCAATCCAAGCTACAGCACACCTGGCATTGCACCTATGGCACTCTGACTGGCGAATAAAAGATTGAATCTGTACTGTGAGGACTCGTATTTCGAGCCCCACAATAACTTTAATATTAGTATTAGTCTACCACGAAGGTATTAGTAATTATAAGTATTACCACGAAGGTACTTAGTTTAGCCAGCATAGGCCAATTGGCAATAGGGCATGCAGTAGGGAGAGTGCACACAAAGCAAGTGCAAGCCGAGCGAACGCAAGCAATAAAGAGAGCGATGACCAGGCACAGAGCGAAACGTAAGCGACGATCACACGCACGGAAGAGAACGCACCCACACAGAGCGAGCGCAAGCGACGGCCCCGCACACAACAAAACGGGAGCGCAGCTTACCCGAAAAGAGAGCAAGCACAAAGAGCGAGAAGCACAGCTAGAGCGCGACCGCAAACGGCATAAATATACACCCGGATGAAAAAGTTCGTACAGAAGCGAGTGCAGCTGAGCGACGACAACGGCAACTGAGCAGCGAGCGACAAGAGAGCGCACCGAAAGCGAAGCTGAAATACACACATACATACACGTAGGAAATAAACACACACCTTGGGAGAAAAATTCGCACACTCAACCAAACACGGGCAAGTTCTATCTCACTGATAGAATTGGGGTTGCTGATCAACGAGTCTGCTTTGAAAGCCACAGAGGCTTTGAAGAGTTCCCAGTTTGTCTTTTTGGGACAGAAGGAGTTCTGGCCAGCGAACTCGCAATAGAGTTGCTGACTAGGGTAAGGTCCAGAACCTCTTCCCTAATGGCGGTAATAAAAGTAGGCTTACACCCTATGTTAGCGACATCTCATTGACAGCACAATAGATACTCTAAAAGGGACTCACCACGTTTATTGACGTCGCTGCTTCCCCAGATCGTGTGATGCGCATTTGCATCACAGCCGATCACAAGCGGCTTGTTGTGTAGGCGGCAGAAGTCCACTAGCCGCCGCACTTCTGTGGGGAGATCGTCATCCACGTCGCCCGGGAAATAGGCAGAGGCGATCACTACCTCCCGGACACCATCGGCCGTGGCTACCTCAATAGCCGTTGCCACCAGGTGTCTGTGGATGAAATTAGGTAAGGGGAAATGTCTCACATCGTTATTTACAACAATAGCGGTGCGAGGGGCACCACCCATACGGTCATATAATAACTTACATGATCCGCACGATAGTCCACGGATGTGGCCACCGATCAACCACGGCTTTTGGACGAGAGCCAGGTTGATTGAATCTTCACAGACGACCCTGCACAGGGTGGCGGACGCTCCTCTGGCGTGGTGCAGGTTCGCCTGGAGCACCTTAATGGCGCCCGGCATCCTCCTTTAGGGCTTTGGTGATAAGGCCACCTGCCTTGCCCCCCCGAGAGTCGTGGGGATGTGGAAGGGGGCAGGGCAGGAGTGGGAGAGACCCTGACGGCGGAGTTTCTTAAGGATAAGTTTCACCCTGGTGAACCGGTGTTTCACATTACCCTTAAGATCCGTCAGGACCTTATACGACGCCTCGTCGAACATCATCGCGAGGTGCGTCGTTTTGCCGTTAAGGCTGTGTTGAACCACCCGCCACAGCTTCGTTGAGAAGCGTTCATAATTTTGGTGGTGCAACTGTCCAAAAATTGAGGCGGGTGGGAGTTCAGCGCTGTTGGGGAAGTAACCTCTAATGAGGTGAGCTCTTGGGAACTCGGGTTCCTCCAACAGTTTGACATCAAGGCAACTGATGTACCTGATATGTCCAACAGCTCCCCTGACCCAATCAGCAGTGATGCTATCCTCACACACAAGGAGCAGCCATTCATTTCGAGGTATGCAGGCCTCGAAACCTGGACCGGCCACCGATGTGGAGGGCAGCAGCATCGCCTTCAGGATGCTGTCTTGCACCGTAGCCAACTGCTCCGGTGAAAGGGGTTTGGTGGGATCAGCCGAAGTGAAGCCCAGTTTCACTCTGCTTGCCACTTGGCTGAAGAGTGGCTTTATTGACTCCATGTGAGTCTTTTTGGGCTTCTCTGAGGACCCTTGGGGTTCGGGGAAGGTGTCGTCAGCACGCGTCCGCTTAGCCTTGGTTTCCACGGGGGCGCAGTGGCGATTGCAAGAGCCTCTGCTCTGCTCGAACCCTCAAAAAAGAAGCCTCAAAAAATTTTGTCACAAACTGAAAATCTATTGCAAACAGCGACTCTGTGGGATCGAACAAATAAGAAACAAATTGAGATTGAGTGTCCTATGATTACAAAGGAGTACAATCGTCGTATAGGAGGAGTTGACCTAATGGATGGCCTTATCGGCCGGTATCGTATTCGAATGAAAACACGAAAGTGAACCAGCCGTTTATTTTTCCATCTTTTGTATATGTCAATGGTAAACGCATATATTTTATATCATCGGTTGCATAAGGGACAAGCACGATGTTTTTTGCCAGATTTTCGAATTGAGGTGCTGGAGACTTTATGTCTGCTTTCGATTCCGGCTAGCCGTGGACGGCCTTTATCTCACTCAGCATCACCGGCTTCAGCTCCATCGAAAGTAAAAACATACTTTCAAAATGCAAATGTTTGTTATGATCAGATTGGCCATTGCACTATGGGCAAAAAGCCCAAAATTTTTGCATAAAGTCCAATTTTAAAGTTAGAGCATTCAAATTTGGTACACATATGTAAAGAATTATTATAGAATTTCGGAATTTTTTTCTTTAATATAACCACGCCTTTAATCTATCCGCCCACATTACCGTAGCCGCGCGTGCGTCGGTCTGTGTGGGATAATCGCCAAAAGTATTTCTAGTCGATGTAGACTTGACGAAAAATGTGTTTATTGTAATTGTAAAATAATATATAAAAGTAAACTATATCGGACTATTATATCATATAGCTGGCATATAAACGATAGTAAAATTTTGAATTTTTTTAACTTTATTCGTTTTTTAAATTCGAGGAAAACTCAAAAATAATCACAACATCGAAAAATATTGTTTTGGGTTAGTTCTTCAAGGCATGTTTTGTCAATTGACTAGTTCTCATGTGCTTCAGTATTTTGCAGTATTTTTGTTTTCTTTTTTTTTTGTTTCATTTCTTCTTATTTATTGAATCTTCTCAGTTTATGAGAGTATTTTAAACTTAAGCTTGAAATGTATGGATCAGAGGAATCCATAGCTCTATAAAAAACATCAGCCATATTGTTATGTGATTATGTGATTTCCTATCGTTTTTATAGTGCTTGCTCCTTGCTTCTGAAGCATTTTCTGCTAAACATCCAACTGGGACCAACTGGGTACTTTATAAAAATGTCACCTTTTTTTTTAATTTCATCAACGACTGATTTGCAGATGTTGCTCATATTAATTTTTTCAATCATCCATTTTGTTAATTTGGACTTATCGCGGCCATTGCTCTCCCAAACCCGCAGCAGCGTAAAATGTCGAAACTGATATTCGGCTGCAACACGTCAATTTTTTCAAAAAGGGGCAAAAACGGGCAAAAGATATTATTACCACCATAATCTATACGCTTTTACGCAAAACAAACCAATTTTAGTAGAACGCTCCTACAGGCGCCAAAAAAGTTATACTCCACGGAACACAATTAAATATGTTAGATTTTAGCTGCAAAAACACATCAACAACAATGGACAATACTCGACGAAATATACAGACACCTAAAAACTAACATAAAACATTGAAAATAAATACCTGTACGATTATTTTCCATATTAACAAATTTTTTTCCCTTTAACGAAACAGCCAGTATTTGAGCACCAAATTAATCAATATTTACGGTTGCATTTCAATCAGTCGATCATGCAGTTAATCAGCAGACTTTGTTAGCGCGGCAATTGCAAACCGTGAACTTTAAAATTTTTTTAAAAATAGTTTTATTTAATCTGAAGTATTCATATTTAGAAAACACATTAAATTTTGTGTTTTAAAAATATGAAAAAAAAAAGACTTTCTGCAAAAATTTCGAGCTTCTTGCCTATAGTGCAATGTATTAAAAAGGCACCTAAAATTCCTATAAGCTGAATGCTTGCCACTAAATTTTGGAAGATACATTTTTGGCAATTGAGCATGATGACTTGTACTACCAGTGACAGTGCACAAGTTCAGGCTTGTTTTGCTTAACAGCATTTAAAAACAAAGCTTTGGTGGCAACACACATATCCTCAAGCGCCCCTCTTGTGACACCACTTGGATCATAACTCTCTAGTTGAGTTTGTAGGCCCATTGCCTTTCCAATATATCCTTCTAAAATCTCCAGACGACACTCGAGCTGTGTTTTTTCGAAAGATATTGTTTTTTGCTCAAACGAAGTCTTCATGCGCTCAATATCAAATTTCAGCCGATCTAATGCTTGAACTATTGTTGCCATACGCTTAGAGTTGCTTGCTGGTTTGGAATCTTCTTCATTGCCCATGATTAGTAACTTAACTTGACTAGCTTACGAACTTTAATGGGAGTAAATGCTAATCGATATCCAGTAAATCAACAAGAAAAAATAATCTTCAATGTACAACTTGACCCTTCGACCTATATACCCTTTTACCTATGTGTACAGGGTATAAGCTACGTAAGATGTAAGTGCTCAGCTGAGAAGGCAAACAATTAACGGAGCAAACGGCTACATGAAATAACGGAACACTCAATGTACCAAGATCAGTCGACTTCTTTGCTAAGCAGAACAGAAGAAAAATAGCTGTAATCTCACAGCCGCTACCACCAAAGCGGAACAGGCAAATAGCGAAAGTTCAATGACCGAGTAAGCGACTTTGAACTGTGTGTTCAACAATTGCAGCAACAATTCTAAATTGTTGTACAAAACTGCAATACAACAAATGTAGCCAGCAAATTCCGAAAATTTAATTTCAATATGTAACGAATTTTAAGTTGCTTTATTTTATTTGTTTTAGTTCAAAGGCTTTAGGTAATTTATATGTATATGTACATATGTATGCGCATTTCTAACATGCAAGTATGCACACACATGGGTATAGTTGTTCGTTTTAAGATTAACTGACACCAATAATTGAGACTCTTGTAAACTTTATGTAACTTTATATGTTTATGTACATATACTATATGTATTAACGTGCACAATCACACTACACAATGATTTGTTTTTGGTCAATAATTTGGTATTCTCGCACAATTGCGGGTCGACACAAAGAAATCAATTTATGGTGGAGATTACCTCGTAGCTTTTGCTGGATTCCATAGACATTTCCCTTGATGAGCGGCTTGACATATCTTGGCACTTAAAAACGTGAAAACCGAATTTACACCATCAATAATCAACGAAAATAAATAGTAATAATACCGATGTCCCTGCTCGGGCGCCAATGAAAAATCTGAATCTTTTTTCAGATACGAAACTTAACGAAAACGATATAACTTTGACCCGGTATTACATGATTATTGGTGTTATGTTAATTAAATCGCAGTTCATTTGCTCCAGATCAATACAAGACTAATTCTAGTATACAATAGTTACTCTCTTTGGCCCCCTTGCAGCGGATTAAACAGCCGAAGCAAAGACGAGCGTTAACAGAGTATTAGAGTTTGTTTTACATGTTATGTTATTTCACTTAATGTTTCTATGTATTGTATGTATTTCAATGTAATTCAATAAGTATATTTAAAAGTATCTATTTGGTATCTAATCTATTAGTTAAAGCTGCAGCTATTAGTTAAAGCTCCAACAGCTATCCTCACACACAAGGAGCAGCCATTCATTTCGAGGTATGCAGGCCTCGAAACCTGGACCGGCCACCGATGTAGAGGGCAGCAGCTGATGCTGTCTTGAAAGGCCTGACCTCTGAGAGGCCACGGAAGTGTCGTCAGCAAAGCTTATCAGGTCACCGTCAGCTTCAGCGTCAAAGGACATCGCTGCTTCCCCAGATCGTGTGATGCGCATTTGCATCACATCCGATCACAAGCGGCTTGTTGTGTAGGCGGCAGAAGTCTACTAGCCGCCGAACCTCTGTGGGGGGAACGTCATCCACGTCGCCCGGGAAGTAGGCAGAGGCGATCACTACCTCTCGGACACCATCGGCCGTGGCTACCTCAATAGCCGTTGCCACCAGGTCTCTGTGGATCAAATTAGGTAAGGGGAAGTGTCCCACATCTTCCCTATGTTAGCAACATCTAATTGACAGCACAATAGAAACTCTAAAAGGAACTCACCACGTTTGTTGACGTCGCTGCTACCACAGATCATGTGTTGTGCATTGGGGTCACAGCCGATTACAAGCGGCTTGTTATGCAGGCGGCAGAAGTACACTAGCCGCTGACCCTCTGCGGCGGGAGGAAGTATGTAGAGGCGATCACCACCTCCCGGACACCCTCAGCTGTGACTATCTCGAAAGCCGTTGCCACCAGGTCTTTGTGGATGAAGTTGGTTAAAGGGAAATTTATTACACTGTTGTTTACTAGTATAGGGGAACTTCATATGGATATATATTAACTTACATGATCCGCATGATAGTCAACGGTTGTGGCCACCGATCAACCATAGCTCTTGGACGAGAGCCAGGTGTATTGCATCCTTATAGACGACCCTGCACAGGGTGGCGGACGCTCCTCTGGCGTGGTGCAGGTTCGCCTGGAGCACCTTAATGGCGCTCGGCATCCTCCTTTAGGGCTTTGGTGACAAGGCCACCTGCCTTACCCCGCTGGGCCTTGACGGGACGAGGGGGCGCCTGTTGCCAACCACCGGCCTCGTGCGGCCCGTTGTGGGCTTGGGGGCAGTCATCACAATGACTGGGGGTTTGGGTGCCACAGTTATTGGCGCCACTGCGGCTGCGGCACTGGTAGACGCCACCGGAGCGGCAGCCACTGCTGTCACTCCGGAAGGGGCCACCGTTGCCGCCGCCGGAGGAGCATTGATGGGGGGGGAATGGTTGGAGATGGGGAGGGGGACAGGCCAGGAGTGGGAGAGATACTGATGGGCAATCTTGTCTGTTTAGTTTAAACGTCATATAAATGATTTATATTGCATATAAATCCGTTTTCCTCTCACGTCAGCTTGCCTCTAACTCTATTCGACATATATTTTCTAATTTTATTATTTCTTCATTTCATACATCTGTTTTACATCTCGTTCTTCGTTAAGTTACAACAGCTAGTATTAACTTCTGTTATGTTGATTACATTTCTCATACATCGATAATTCATGTTAACTACTCTGTGGATTTAATGCTAATGATGTCAAATAAATCTAGTTAAAGTACTACAATCAATTAAAGGTCGCGAATATTCTCCCCGCCTTGGAAGCTCCTTCCAACCTTACATGACCTATTCCTCCTCCAAAGGCAAAGGGCATATTTTATATATGTTTCGTTTAAGTGTGCCGCTTTTGGTCCTTAGAGTTACTACTCGCACCACGCCGTCTGCTCCTGGATGCAACTCGACTACTCGTCCCAGCAACCATTGCCCTGGTGGAGAGTTATCCTCTGCAATCAAGGCTAATGAGTCCAGTTTGATGTTACTAACGCCTTTTGTCCTTTCGCTCCCTTAGTAAAGTAAGGTACTCTGAACCCCAGCGTTTCCAGAATTAGCGTCAGACGACAAGGGGTGGAGTGGTCTCGAGTTCATCACCGCCTCTACCTGTGCTACAGCGGTCGAAAGGTCTTCGAAGTTTAGCGATGTACTGTTCGCACTTTTCACTAGCAGTTGCTTCGCAACCTTTACTGCACTCTCCCAAATGAGGGGAACGTGGCGGGATGAAGTGAAACTGCACACCTCGCTTGGTGCACTCGTCAACCACTGTACATTTGTCCAACTCTTCCAGGTCTCGATTAATACGCAGAGGTAAACCTTTACAGGTCGCTTGCCACGCATGTTGAAATGCATGCAGATAGGACCCTCAAAGTCCAGACCAGCACGTTGAAATGGGTAGTTATTCCCGCTCACACGCCTTGTAGGTAGGTCACCCATTAGCTGTGTTGCGAAATCATGTAACGCAGCCTCGCACAATCTTGCGAGCTAGCTTCCTGCAATTGACAATCCAATACTTTTGCCGCAAAAAAGCGCCAAGAGGTAGCACTGCGGCATGTAAATTCAAATGATGTGTGTGTTTTATCAGCGCATTGATTGTATGATTAGAAAGTAGCAAAATTGGATGCTTGGTGTCAAATGCTAACTCTGCCTTGCCTAAGCCACCACCTACTCGAATTATGGGTATACCCTCCTTTTCCGATATGAAAGGATTTAAGCATTGTATTTTTGCTGAATTAATTTGTTTCCTTTGCCTCAACTTAGTGAATTTCTCACGCAACATACTGTTTTGTAAATTAAATACAATGTACCGAAGGCCTCCCGACAATTCTGCTGCGGTTAGCGCACTCAGTTTCTGAGTAGTTGCTTTCATAGTGCGTTTGCGCCAACGAAATATGAAACCAAATACTCGCTGCAGCTTAAGAAAATCATTTGCAAATTTACTTGTGCTGACTATATCATTGTGATTATTATGGCCTATACTCGCCGTTAAGGAAAATGTTGTTTTTCTTTGCTCTGGCATCGGTTCGTCGTTCTTCCAACGCTCTGATCGCCAAGTATCTTAAACATTTTTTAGAAATTGGGGGCCATGCCACCACAACTCTGAATTGTGTAAGTCAGTTGGGTACAATCCCCTAGATACAATATTTGCTGGATTTAGTTTAGTGTCTACCTTAAACCAATCCTGTATTTTTAACAATTCGTGAATTTGAGCCACTCTGTTAGCCACAAATGTGGTCCATCGGCTTGCATGAGCAGATAACCAGTTCAATACAATGTTGGAGTCCGTGAAATATGCTATCTGGGATACCTTCAGATGAATGCTAGAGCAAACCTTTGCCATCAGTTTGGTCATAATCACAGCTCTTTGCAATTCTAATCGAGGTAAAGAGGACGCTCTAACTGGCGAAACCTTTGATTTGGCGGCTACCAATCGCATGGTCACGGCCTGCCGTGTCTTTTAGGTGAGAGTATACAGCTCCGCCGTAAGCCCGATTCGATGCATCTGAGAATCCGAAAAGCTCCAAGGAACTCTTCTCTTCCTTGCTCTTCTCTGTACTTGCTCCATTGAATAGCATAACTAGGGGAAAGTTCCTCGTCCCAATCCTGCTTCAACAACCAGAGCTCCTGAACAAAGATCTTACCTAGGATCAGAATTGGGCTCAACAATTCTAGAGGATCAAACACTAGAGCTAGCTCTGACAACACTGTACGCTTGGTAATGGTTGAAATGTATTTGATACTATAAGAGAACTGAAACCTATCAACGCCACTCGTCCAATATATTCCAAGTGTCTTGGCTGTATCTCCTGTTTTCAGCGTTAACGGCTCAGCAGGTTGAGAGATTTGCTCATAATTACTACGCCATTTACGTAACTCGAATCCACCTTGCTCCATTGAATAGCGTAGCTAGGGGAAAGTTCCTCGTCCCAATCCTGCTTCAACAACCAGAGCTCCTGAACAAAGATCTTGCCTAGGATCAGAATTGGACTCAAGAATCCTAGATGATCAAAGAGAGGATAGCTCTGAACAACACTGTACCCTTGGTAATGGTTGAACAGTATTTGATGTTATAAGAGAACTGAAACCTATCAACGCCACTCGTCCAATATATTCCAAGTGTCTTGGCTGCATCTCCTGTTTTCAGCGTTAACGGCTCAGCAGGTTGAGAGATTTGCTCATAATTACTACGCCATTTACGTAACTCGAATCCACCTTGCTCTAATATTTCCGTTGCCTCTCGCTTAAGCTCTAAAAGCTCAGCTATCGAGTCTGCACCACATAGCATATCATCCATCTAAAAGTTTTTATTTATGGCCTTAGCCGCTAACGGGAATTGTTCACCAAATTTCTCTGCGAAATAATAAAGACAGCGTACTGCGAGAAATGAGCGGAATTTGTTCCACAAGTGACAGTCTTCAGTCGCAACACCTTAATAGAATCCGCAGAGTTCGAGCGCCACAGTGTACACAGATAATTTCGCTGAGATTCTGTGACTAAAATTTGTCTGTACATTTTTGCTATGTCAGCCGACAGCGCGTACTTATAGAATCTGAATCGCGTCAGTGTCTCAAACAACTCGGGTTGTAAAGTTGGTACCACCAACATGGTATCGTTGAGGCCCACACCTTTGCTGGACTTGCACGACGCGTCGAAAACTACTCGCAATTTAGTCGTCAGACTATCAGGTCGAACAACTGGGTGATGTGGTAAAAAATACTGAACTTCTTGTATTTTGGAGTCCTCCAATATTTCTAAATGACCCAAGCTGGTGTATTCCTCAATGAAATCAACATATTGCTGCATAAGCGCAGGCTGACGACATAATTTGCGTTCTAAGTTCAAAAATCGCGAAAGTGCGATTTTGTACGTGTCGCCAAACGATACCTTAGGCTCTTTAAACGGTAGGGCCCTTTTTTAGCTTCGTTCACTAGCAACGAGACTCCTGTTGTGGGCGTAAATTCCCCAACTACTATCCAGCCAAACAACGATCTTTGCAAATTGGCATGTTTGGTCCCAGCTTGATCTGACCAGCTACAATCAACTTAAAGAAAATAGAAACCCCCAGCAACATGTCAATGCTTAAAGGTTGGGTCAGCAAGAGTTATCCTTTTGAGGAATTTGGCCGTTGACATCTAAAGCAGAACAGGAAGGATTATATTGGGTGATTTCCGGCAACACATAAAAATTGGGGGTAGCAGAAAAACGCGTCACTCTAGATTTAATTGTGGCTTGAACTTAACCTACAATTTGCGAAGTTGAATTGCCAATTCCACTAAGACACATCCGTGAGTCTTGCATTTGCAGCCCCAACTCAGATACCAACCTTGAATTAACAAAATTCAGCTGACTTCCAGAACCTAACACATCTAATACTGCCAAATTTGATACTGGACGAGTGAGTGTCCCAGAACAGGTCTGTACTTCGGCGATTCGTATTTGCCAATCTTTTGCTGGCATTGTTTGAATTACGACGCCTTTTTTCCAATTGCCGCGCGGTTGGTTATTATCGCAGATTACCGCAACATCGCCAACGTTGATTGGCTTTGTGCGAGCAAACCATTTAGTACACCTGGTCAATATAGGCAAGTACGCTCTTATCCATCGACGCCAAAAATTATCCTTTAGTTGTTTAGCAATACGATACTGCTTATGAAAACAGAAGTTGCCGCCATCTCCAGGAGTTTGAGTAGAATTAGTAGTTCCGAACAAGAAATGATTCGGAGTTAGTGGCTCTGGATCATTTATATAAACAGGGATATGCGTCAAAAGTCTACTGTTTATAATGTTTTCGGCTTCTATTAGCAAACTTCGCAGGGTCTCCACTTGAGGAGCTTGTTGTTTGAGCGTGACAGCCAAGATCCGTTTTGTGGATCTAACTAATCGCTCCCAACAGCCGCCTGAGCTTGGGTTAGCAGGGCAGTTAAATTCCCATTGAATTCCTTTGTTATTTCATTTCCGACTTAATGACACTCCAATCAAACAAATCCTTAGTCCTCTTAATCTCCCTGTCCGCTCCGATGAAATTCGTTCCCATATCCGACCTGATCTTCACTGGTACTCCTCGACGATTGACAAAATTACGAATGCATAATATGCATGCATCAGTAGATAGATCTGCTGCTAGTTCAAGGTGCATAGCTCTTATTGTTAGGCACGTAAACAATGCGACCCATCTCTTCTCATGTCGTCGGCCTATCGTAACCATGATAGGACCAAAATAATCCAATCCTGTATAGGAGAAAGGACGCTGGTATGGAGTTACCCGATCCTTTGGTAACTGCCCCATCTGTGCCGGTTTTGGAACTGCAGAGTCATTTTTACAAAATTGACAAGCTGTTTTAGCTTGCTTTACAGCCTTTCGCAAATGCACTATCCAAAATTTGCGTCTTATTTCATTTATAATGAGATCCTCATTTTGGTGATGGCACACATCGTGATACCACTTTATTATCAATTCAGTCAAGGGATGTTTAGAAGGCATTATTATAGGGTGGCGAGTTGATTCAGGCAAAACTGCAGCATAGTCAAGTCTTCCGCCAACTACTAAAATGCCGTCCTTTGGTAAAACCGGACATAATGAGTAAATTGGCAACTGCATCGCCTTCCTTTAAGCTCGTCAGTTCCTGGCTAAATGTTTGTGTCTGTGCTATTTTGCACAGGCTAATTTCTGCCCACCGTAACTCATTTGAAGAAAGCTCTCCACACCTTTCGTCCGAGATTTGGTGGAGCAACCGCTTTATAAATCTGAGTATCCATGCCATGGTGCGTTTTAAAAACATGTCCTTTGAATATTTAGGCCATGAATTTTAAAAAAATTCATGGACTATTGTGTTTGTCGGAACGGAAATGTGCGTAACAGGCAGACGGAGGCATCTCCGGCCCCATAAACTATATATATTCTGACTCAGTATCAGTAGCCGAGTCGATTGAGCCATGTCTGTCTGTCCGTCTGTCCGTCTGACCGTCTGTCCGTCTGTCTGTCTGTATGAACACCTGGATCTCAGAAACTATAAGAGCTATAGTCAATCAGTGTCTCAAAGTTTTTGTAAAATTTGGACACGCCCCTTTCCGCCTCTGTAAATCAGTAATAACTATTTAACAACTACAATATTACAACCAAAGTTGTATATCTTACATGACAAATACCTTGCCACGGGCGTTATGTGAATCGTTTGAATCGGACTATAAATAAGTGAGATATGATACGAATTAAACTCACTTTGAACATATATACTTAAGCAGACCTAATTTACACAAGCATACCAAGGTTCGAATCTAGCATCAGACACACAGCATTTTAAACTTTTTATTTGCATTGTATGGTAACAGAATTGGTCCACAATGCAGCTTTGCCGATGGGCTAAGGAGTGAGGCAATGGCCGAGTGGTTAGAGTGGCGGACGGCAAATTAAATTGACTGTGAGAGAGTGCGTGTGTTCAACTCCCGGTTGAGGCGGGTGCGAATTATGAATTATCATTTATCAATTGTTTATTATTTTATTTTGTTTATTTATTTTATTCTAATAAACTAAAAGAAAAGTTACAGTCAAGCGGGCTGTAATATAGCAGCTACAAACAAATTAAATTATTTAATTAAATTTCAATAAAAAATAGTTGTTCCTCATTTTGTTTTCATACTATATTATGCAATAAAATTATAATAGTTATTATAATAGTTATTAATTATTTATAAATAACGTTTACTATTTTCATTATATTTAGCACGCATCAAAACGACGCGAGCCAAAAGTAAACAATGCGTTCTTCAATGCCGTCACTCTTTCCGTATTTTGCCTTTTATGACTTTGCAATTCAATATTATTCTTATTGGATATTGTTATTTTGTTTTGCTCTCAATATTTTGCAATTAGAATGTTAGAACATAACAGCGCCGCAGCCTCATCGATATGAGCCCGATCTGACAGCCCGGCACCATCATAAGCAGACGATAGTTCCACCACTAAGCAATGAACACATAGAGACCTCAAACAGCGTCAAAGCGGTTTGATGCTGATTTTTCGGGCCTGCCACCCCAGAGAAGAAGAAGCATTGAGAATTAACGCTCGACCGGGGTAGCTCGAGTGCATAGCATCAAAACTGCTTCAGTCGCACAACGACAGCGGAACGATGAGCATGCGCTGTAGTGGCACTTGTCGCTGGTGAGCCAGTTTTTTGCATGTGTGTAGTGTAATACACAGAGCAGCCTAAAAGTAGGCAATGTAAAATTGGCTTAACCCAAACGCCTTCTTCCGGCATGATCGGAAACTAAGTTTTTAGATCTTTGTTTGTCGACTTACCGCCACCTTGAACCTCATAAATATCGACTTGCAAGTATGTAGGTCAAGGTCGGTTCAGGCATGTACTTAGGTTCTCAATAAGCCTGGGTACTGTCTTTTTGAATTCAGAGGCGATAGGGTACAGACGTGCCCAGTACTGCAAAAGGCATCGAACTTGGAAAAAGTTCTAATTTTAAAATTTGCTTACCAGCAAATAAACGAACCCATAAAATTGTGAGTATTTTTAACGACTTAATTAATTTAAAATTCTTTTTAGTGAATTTTATTTTAATTTAGGATTGGCGAGATATTCGAAAATTTTTCGAACCTCGTGGTGGCTAACCCAAAAAATTCGTAATCTGGTTGCCAGACCATGGTAAGATCATGGTTCCAATTAAAATCGCCAAAATGCTCATAAATTTTATCTTTGCAGCAATTCTGGCCCTTTGGATAATTTATTTGTCATTCTTTTTGGGTGTTTTGATTAAGCTCCCAGTCTACTTAGCGTGGTTACCCACCTCGGGAGCTGAGGCGTTGCACATAACCTCGGAACCCCAGGCTGCGGTACCAGAAGGGAACTCTAACCTAAGCTCGCCATCATCAAAACCCAAATTATCGTAAATGGAAAATCAAAAGTGATCCCAAAACAGTGCAGTGCAAAGAAACGATAACCAACCTACCTAATATATAAAATCTTACTAAGCCAAGAAAAAGTTATGGTGAAAAAACTGGGAAAGCTTTAAGCTGATCCCTAGGTTATGGCATGATTTTAGGCCGCCATCTATACCCATTTAAAATTAATTTTTTTTCTATTTCAATTTTTTTTGATTATAATCAGGCAATGTCGTTAAAGTGCGTTTGTTCAGGTTTGTGCCAGTGAATCGCGAAATTAAGAAAGAGTCTCAAACACTTACAAACTCAATCAATTATTTTTCCTGGGTTGCTCTGGTTAAATAAAATCAATTAACCAAGCACCTAAAAGTATGATGTGGTGAAGATACCACGTGTTTTCCCTTATACCCCCAACCAAAAACAAAAAAAAAGAACATGCGAGAAACAACTAAATAAAACAAATGACAAAAACAACCAACAACAACTAAAAGCTACCAACACACACAACCAAATACATTACCAAACACACCTAGCCCAAAACGGAAGATCTTTCGTCGTGGGAGAAAAAAAACTGTAAGTGCAAATTTTTTTTTATTACATTGTTTTCTTACTTGGTTGTTATAATGACTTTGTTTGTTTTTTATAAATATAATGGTTTGATAATGTTTGATGTTTGACTAATGAGTTTATATTAATATAAATATATTTATATATATATATATATTTCCTAATACATTACTATTTGTTACAGGCACAAACCTACGCACAGACACTCAGGTAGACATGCATTGTTGTTAATAAATATATCAGCCTAGAAGTATACCCTAGAATTTTAGCTTGGTAATACCCGCCCTTATTAATTAAGTTTTCGACCTAAAAGTATGTACCAAATTTAGCTAAGTGTAACAGAAAATCATTTTTGAAATTAAAACTTTAGAAAGAAAGAAAGAAAAAAAAAATAATGAATTTTAGCCTTAATTTAGATTATTATGTTAAGCAATAAAATTTTTATAATGATTAACTAACTTCTTTTAAAATTCTGGGAGTCATGGGTTGCAGAAATGAGGTGTAGTACGAACCGTTAGGTAGCCTAAGGGATCGCCCTATTAAAGTGCACATGGCGATCATGGTAGGGTGGGGTTACGGCTCTCCAAGCTTTTGGATTGAGCCCAAGGCTACCATTAACTCCAGATAGGTGACCTGGCTGAAATTCCTTCTCTCCCCTCCTTCTGATCCTACTGAGTTGTCTGGCGACTCAGCACGCGATTTTTTTTTTGTTTATTTGTGATTATTGCACAGAGAGCACCAGTTGCTGTGGCGTTTAATACCCCCCCCCGTTGCCGACACAAACTGAGCCGGATACCAGCGCGTGCTTTTAGCGACCCACTCAACACCCTTCCATCTGCTCTTCAGGCATACCCTCGTTGTATGCTACAGCGCGTATTCCTTTGCGCTGTGCGATCGTTTCCATGTGTGTGTGTATGTATGAACAAGCTCGCATATGAATGTATGCCTTGCTTGTGAAGTTTGTCAA
>JAEIFS010000612.1:0-14603 GCA_018904165.1 Zaprionus camerounensis
TTTGACTTAAGTTGATAAAGAGGGTAGTACTTTTTACGCTAGTAATGAGTAGTATAAAATGTCCTTCGAAAAGTCTTTGCGATGAAAATTGTGGAAAATATTGAAGAAAAACACCTTATTTAGGTGTACATTTGTGTTAAGGGTCCCCCTTTACAACATTTTCAAAATTTTTCAAAATTTAGAATTTTGATATTTTGACTTAAATTGATAAAGGTAGTACTTTTTGTAATGAGTAGTATCAAATGTCCTTCGAAAAGTCTTTGCGGATTAAAATATCGAAGAAAAACCCTTAATTTAGGTGTAAATTTGTGATAAGGGTCCACCGTTACAACATTTTCAAAATTTTTCAAAATTTAGGATTTTGATATTTTGACTTAAATTGCTAAAGCTGGTCATAAGTAGTATAAAATGTCCTTCGAAAAAGTCCTGCGGTGAAAATTGTAGAAAATATCGAAGAAAAACCCTTAATTTAGGTGTAAATTTGTGATAAGGGTCCCCACTTACAACATTTTCAAAATTTTTCAAAATTTAGAATTTTGATATTTTGACTTAAATTGATAAAGCTAGTCATAAGTAGTGTAAAAAGTCCTTCGAAAAAGTCCTGCGATGAAAATTGTAGAAAATATCGAAGAAAAACCCTTAATTTAGGTGTAAATTTGTGATAAGGGTCCCCCCTTACAACATTTTCAAAATTTTTTAAAATTTAGAATTTTGATATTTTGACTTAAATTGATAAAGCTAGTAATAAGTAGTATAAAATGTCCTTCGAAAAGTCTTTGCGATGAAAATTGTGGAAAATATCGAAGAAAAACCCTTAATTTAGGTGTAAATTTGTGATAAGGGTCCCCCTTACAACATTTTTAAAATTTTCCAAAATTTAGAATTTTGATATTTTGACTTAAATTGATAAAGCTAGTCCTAAGTTGTATAAAATGTCCTTCGAAAAGTCTTTGCGATGAAAATTGTGGAAAATATCGAAGAAAAACCCTTAATTTAGGTGTAAATTTGTGATAAGGGTCCCCCTTACAACATTTTCAAAATTTTTTAAAATTTAGAATTTTGATATTTTGACTTAAATTGATAAAGCTAGTACTAAGTTGTATAAAATGTCCTTCGAAAAGTCTTTGCGATGAAAATTGTGGAAAATATCGAAGAAAAACCCTTAATTTAGGTGTAAATTTGTGATAAGGGTCCACCGTTACAACATTTTCAAAATTTTTCAAAATTTAGAATTTTGATATTTTGACTTAAATTGCTAAAGCTAGTCATAAGTAGTATAAAATGTCCTTCGAAAAGTCTTTGCGATGAAAATTGTAGAAAATATCGAAGAAAAACCCTTAATTTAGGTGTAAATTTGTGATAAGGGTCCACCGTTACAACATTTTCAAAATTTTTCAAAATTTAGAATTTTGATATTTTGACTTAAATTGCTAAAGCTAGTCATAAGTAGTATAAAATGTCCTTCGAAAAAGTCCTGCGATGAAAATTGTAGAAAATATCGAAGAAAAACCCTTAATTTAGGTGTAAATTTGTGATAAGGGTCCCCCCTTACAACATTTTCAAAATTTTTCAAAATTTAGAATTTTGATATTTTGATTTAAATTGATAAAGCTAGTAATAAGTAGTATAAAATGTCCTTCGAAAAGTCTTTGCGATGAAAATTGTGGAAAATATCGAAGAAAAACCCTTAATTTAGGTGTAAATTTGTGATAAGGGTCCACCCTTACAACATTTTCAAAATTTTTCAAAATTTAGAATTTTGATATTTTGACTTAAATTGCTAAAGCTAGTCATAAGTAGTATAAAATGTCCTTCGAAAAGTCTTTGCGATGAAAATTGTAGAAAATATCGAAGAAAAACCCTTAATTTAGGTGTAAATTTGTGATAAGGGTCCCCCCTTACAACATTTTCAAAATTTTTCAAAATTTAGAATTTTGATATTTTGATTTAAATTGATAAAGCTAGTAATAAGTAGTATAAAATGTCCTTCGAAAAGTCTTTGCGATGAAAATTGTGGAAAATATCGAAGAAAAACCCTTAATTTAGGTGTAAATTTGTGATAAGGGTCCACCGGTACAACATTTTCAAAATTTTCCAAAATTTAGAATTTTGATATTTTGACTTAAATTGATAAAGCTAGTAGTAAGTTGTATAAAATGTCCTTCGAAAAGTCTTTGCGATGAAAATTGTGGAAAATATCGAAGAAAAACCCTTAATTTAGGTGTAAATTTGTGATAAGGGTCCCCCCTTACAACATTTTCAAAATTTTCCAAAATTTAGAATTTTGATATTTTGACTTAAGTTGATAAAGGTAGTACTTTTTTAAAGCTAGTAATGAGTAGTATAAAATGTCCTTCGAAAAGTCTTTGCGATGAAAATTGTGGAAAATATTGAAGAAAAACACCTTATTTAGGTGTACATTTGTGTTAAGGGTCCCCCCTTACAACATTTTCAAAATTTTTCAAAATTTAGAATTTTGATATTTTGACTTAAGTTGATAAAGGTAGTACTTTTTTAAAGCTAGTAATGAGTAGTATCAAATGTCCTTCGAAAAGTCTTTGCGATTAAAATATCGAAGAAAAACCCTTAATTTAGGTGTAAATTTGTGATAAGGGTCCACCGTTACAACATTTTCAAAATTTTTCAAAATTTAGAATTTTGATATTTTGACTTAAATTGCTAAAGCTGGTCATAAGTAGTATAAAATGTCCTTCGAAAAAGTCCTGCGGTGAAAATTGTAGAAAATATCGAAGAAAAACCCTTAATTTAGGTGTAAATTTGTGATAAGGGTCCCCACTTACAACATTCTCAAAATTTTTCAAAATTTAGAATTTTGATATTTTGACTTAAATTGATAAAGCTAGTCATAAGTAGTGTAAAAAGTCCTTCGAAAAAGTCCTGCGATGAAAATTGTAGAAAATATCGAAGAAAAACCCTTAATTTAGGTGTAAATTTGTGATAAGGGTCCCCCCTTACAACATTTTCAAAATTTTTTAAAATTTAGAATTTTGATATTTTGACTTAAATTGATAAAGCTAGTAATAAGTAGTATAAAATGTCCTTCGAAAAGTCTTTGCGATGAAAATTGTGGAAAATATCGAAGAAAAACCCTTAATTTAGGTGTAAATTTGTGATAAGGGTCCCCCCTTACAACATTTTTAAAATTTTCCAAAATTTAGAATTTTGATATTTTGACTTAAATTGATAAAGCTAGTACTAAGTTGTATAAAATGTCCTTCGAAAAGTCTTTGCGATGAAAATTGTGGAAAATATCGAAGAAAAACCCTTAATTTAGGTGTAAATTTGTGATAAGGGTCCCCCCTTACAACATTTTCAAAATTTTTTAAAATTTAGAATTTTGATATTTTGACTTAAATTGATAAAGCTAGTACTAAGTTGTATAAAATGTCCTTCGTAAAGTCTTTGCGATGAAAATTGTGGAAAATATCGAAGAAAAACCCTTAATTTAGGTGTAAATTTGTGATAAGGGTCCACCGTTACAACATTTTCAAAATTTTTCAAAATTTAGAATTTTGATATTTTGACTTAAATTGCTAAAGCTAGTCATAAGTAGTATAAAATGTCCTTCGAAAAGTCTTTGCGATGAAAATTGTAGAAAATATCGAAGAAAAACCCTTAATTTAGGTGTAAATTTGTGATAAGGGTCCCCCCTTACAACATTTTCAAAATTTTTCAAAATTTAGAATTTTGATATTTTGATTTAAATTGATAAAGCTAGTAATAAGTAGTATAAAATGTCCTTCGAAAAGTCTTTGCGATGAAAATTGTGGAAAATATCGAAGAAAAACCCTTAATTTAGGTGTAAATTTGTGATAAGGGTCCACCGTTACAACATTTTCAAAATTTTTCAAAATTTAGAATTTTGATATTTTGACTTAAATTGCTAAAGCTAGTCATAAGTAGTATAAAATGTCCTTCGAAAAGTCTTTGCGATGAAAATTTTAGAAAATATCGAAGAAAAACCCTTAATTTAGGTGTAAATTTGTGATAAGGGTCCCCCCTTACAACATTTTCAAAATTTTTCAAAATTTAGAATTTTGATATTTTGATTTAAATTGATAAAGCTAGTAATAAGTAGTATAAAATGTCCTTCGAAAAGTCTTTGCGATGAAAATTGTGGAAAATATCGAAGAAAAACCCTTAATTTAGGTGTAAATTTGTGATAAGGGTCCACCGGTACAACATTTTCAAAATTTTCCAAAATTTAGAATTTTGATATTTTGACTTAAATTGATAAAGCTAGTAGTAAGTTGTATAAAATGTCCTTCGAAAAGTCTTTGCGATGAAAATTGTGGAAAATATCGAAGAAAAACCCTTAATTTAGGTGTAAATTTGTGATAAGGGTCCCCCCTTACAACATTTTCAAAATTTTCCAAAATTTAGAATTTTGATATTTTGACTTAAGTTGATAAAGGTAGTACTTTTTTAAAGCTAGTAATGAGTAGTATAAAATGTCCTTCGAAAAGTCTTTGCGATGAAAATTGTGGAAAATATTGAAGAAAAACACCTTATTTAGGTGTACATTTGTGTTAAGGGTCCCCCCTTACAACATTTTCAAAATTTTTCAAAATTTAGAATTTTGATATTTTGACTTAAATTGATAAAGCTAGTCATAAGTAGTATAAAATGTCCTTCGAAAAGTCTTTGCGATGAAAATTGTGGAAAATATCGAAGAAAAACCTTAATTTAGGTGTAAATTTGTGATAAGGGTCCCTCCTTACAACATTTTCAAAATTTTAAAAAATTTAGAATTTTGATATTTTGATTTAAATTGATAAAGCTAGTCATAAGTAGTATAAAAAGTCCTTCGAAAAGTCTTTGCGATTAAAATATCGAAGAAAAACCCTTAATTTAGGTGTAAATTTGTGATAAGGGTCCACCGTTACAACATTTTCAAAATTTTTCAAAATTTAGAATTTTGATATTTTGAATTAAATTGGTAAAGCTGGTCATAAGTAGTATAAAATGTCCTTCGAAAAAGTCCTGCGGTGAAAATTGTAGAAAATATCGAAGAAAAACCCTTAATTTAGGTGTAAATTTGTGATAAGGGTCCCCACTTACAACATTCTCAAAATTTTTCAAAATTTCGAATTTTGATATTTTGACTTAAATTGATAAAGCTAGTCATAAGTAGTGTAAAAAGTCCTTCGAAAAAGTCCTGCGATGAAAATTGTAGAAAATATCGAAGAAAAACCCTTAATTTAGGTGTAAATTTGTGATAAGGGTCCCCCCTTACAACATTTTCAAAATTTTTTAAAATTTAGAATTTTGATATTTTGACTTAAATTGATAAAGCTAGTAATAAGTAGTATAAAATGTCCTTCGAAAAGTCTTTGCGATGAAAATTGTGGAAAATATCGAAGAAAAACCCTTAATTTAGGTGTAAATTTGTGATAAGGGTCCCCCCTTACAACATTTTTAAAATTTTCCAAAATTTAGAATTTTGATATTTTGACTTAAATTGATAAAGCTAGTAATAAGTAGTATAAAATGTCCTTCGAAAAGTCTTTGCGATGAAAATTGTGGAAAATATCGAAGAAAAACCCTTAATTTAGGTGTAAATTTGTGATAAGGGCCCACTGTTACAACATTTTCAAAATTTTTCAAAATTTAGAATTTTAATATTTTGATTTAAAAAAAAAAAAGCTAGTACTAAGTTGTATAAAATGTCCTTCGAAAAGTCTTTGCGATGAAAATTGTGGAAAATATCGAATAAAATCCCTTAATTTGGGGGTAATTTTGTGATAAGGGCCCCCTTACAACATTTTCAAAATTTTTCAAAATTTAGAATTTTGATATTTTGACTTAAATTGATAAAGCTAGTCAGAAGTAGTGTAAAAAGTCCTTCGAAAAAGTCCTGCGATGAAAATTGTAAAAAATATCGAAGAAAAACCCTTAATTTAGGTGTAAATTTGTGATAAGGGTCCCCCCTTACAACATTTTCAAAATTTTCCAAAATTTAGAATTTTGATATTTTGACTTAAATTGATAAAGCTAGTACTTTTTTAAAGCTAGTAATGAGTAGTATAAAATGTCCTTCGAAAAGTCTTTGCGATGAAAATTGTGGAAAATATTGAAGAAAAACCCCTTATTTAGGTGTACATTTGTGTTAAGGGTCCCCCCTTACAACATTTTCAAAATTTTTCAAAATTTAGAATTTTGATATTTTGACTTAAATTGATAAAGCTAGTCATAAGTAGTGTAAAAAGTCCTTCGAAAAAGTCCGAAAAATTGTAGAAAATATCGAAGAAAAACCCTTAATTTAGGTGTAAATTTGTGATAAGGGTCCCCCCTTACAACATTTTCAAAATTTTTTAAAATTTAGAATTTTGATATTTTGACTTAAATTGATAAAGCTAGTAATAAGTAGTATAAAATGTCCTTCGAAAAGTCTTTGCGATGAAAATTGTGGAAAATATCGAAGAAAAACCCTTAATTTAGGTGTAAATTTGTGATAAGGGTCCCCCCTTACAACATTTTTAAAATTTTTCAAAATTTAGAATTTTGATATTTTGACTTAAATTGATAAAGCTAGTAATAAGTAGTATAAAATGTCCTTCGAAAAGTCTTTGCGATGAAAATTGTGGAAAATATCGAAGAAAAACCCTTAACTTTGGTGTAAATTTGTGATAAGGGTCCACCGTTACAACATTTTAAAAATTTTTCAAAATTTAGAATTTTCATATTTTGACTTAAAATGATAAAGCTAGTACTAAGTTGTATAAAATGTCCTTCGAAAAGTCTTTGCGATGAAAATTGTGGAAAATATCGAATAAAATCCCTTAATTTGGGTGTAAATTTGTGATAAGGGTCCCCCCTTACAACATTTTCAAAATTTTTTAAAATTTAGAATTTTGATATTTTGACTTAAATTGATAAAGCTAGTACTAAGTAGTATAAAATGTCCTTCGAAAAGTCTTTGCGATGAAAATTGTGGAAAATATCGAAGAAAAACCCTTAATTTAGGTGTACATTTGTGATAAGGGTCCCCCCTTACAACATTTTCAAAATTTTCCAAAATTTAGAATTTTGATATTTTGACTTAAATTGATAAAGCTAGTAATTTTTTAAAGCTAGTAATGAGTAGTATAAAATGTCCTTCGAAAAGTCTTTGCGATGAAAATTGTGGAAAATATTGAATAAAAACCCCTTATTTAGGTGTTTATTTGTGTTAAGGGTCCCCCCTTACAACATTTTCAAAATTTTTCAAAATTTAGAATTTTGATATTTTGACTTAAATTGATAAAGCTAGTCATAAGTAGTATAAAATGTCCTTCGAAAAGTCTTTGCGATGAAAATTGTGGAAAATATCGAAGAAAAACCCTTAATTTAGGTGTAAATTTGTGATAAGGGTCCCCCCTTACAACATTTTCAAAATTTTTAAAAATTTAGAATTTTGATATTTTTATTTAAATTGATAAAGCTAGTCATAAGTAATATAAAATGTCCTTCGAAAAGTCTTTGCGATGAAAATTGTGGAAAATATCGAAGAAAAACCCTTAATTTAGGTGTAAATTTGTGATAAGGGTCCACCGTTACAACATTTTCAAAATTTTTCAAAATTTAGAATATTGATATTTTGACTTAAATTGATAAAGCTAGTCATAAGTAGTGTAAAAAGTCCTTCGAAAAAGTCCTGCGATGAAAATTGTAGAAAATATCGAAGAAAAACCCTTAATTTAGGTGTAAATTTGTGATAAGGGTCCACCGTTACAACATTTTCAAAATTTTTCAAAATTTAGAATTTTGATATTTTGACTTAAATTGATAAAGCTAGTAATAAGTAGTATAAAATGTCCTTCGAAAAGTCTTTGCGATGAAAATTGTAGAAAATATCGAAGAAAAACCCTTAATTTAGGTGTAAATTTGTGATAAGGGTCCCCACTTACAACATTCTCAAAATTTTTCAAAATTTAGAATTTTGATATTTTGACTTAAATTGATAAAGCTAGTCATAAGTAGTGTAAAAAGTCCTTCGAAAAAGTCCTGCGATGAAAATTGTAGAAAATATCGAAGAAAAACCCTTAATTTAGGTGTAAATTTGTGATAAGGGTCCCCCCTTACAACATTTTCAAAATTTTTTAAAATTTAGAATTTTGATATTTTGACTTAAATTGATAAAGCTAGTAATAAGTAGTATAAAATGTCCTTCGAAAAGTCTTTGCGATGAAAATTGTGGAAAATATCGAAGAAAAACCCTTAATTTAGGTGTAAATTTGTGATAAGGGTCCCCCCTTACAACATTTTTAAAATTTTCCAAAATTTAGAATTTTGATATTTTGACTTAAATTGATAAAGCTAGTACTAAGTTGTATAAAATGTCCTTCGAAAAGTCTTTGCGATGAAAATTGTGGAAAATATCGAAGAAAAACCCTTAATTTAGGTGTAAATTTGTGATAAGGGTCCCCCCTTACAACATTTTCAAAATTTTTTAAAATTTAGAATTTTGATATTTTGACTTAAATTGATAATGCTAGTACTAAGTTGTATAAAATGTCCTTCGTAAAGTCTTTGCGATGAAAATTGTGGAAAATATCGAAGAAAAACCCTTAATTTAGGTGTAAATTTGTGATAAGGGTCCACCGTTACAACATTTTCAAAATTTTTCAAAATTTAGAATTTTGATATTTTGACTTAAATTGCTAAAGCTAGTCATAAGTAGTATAAAATGTCCTTCGAAAAGTCTTTGCGATGAAAATTGTAGAAAATATCGAAGAAAAACCCTTAATTTAGGTGTAAATTTGTGATAAGGGTCCACCGTTACAACATTTTCAAAATTTTTCAAAATTTAGAATTTTGATATTTTGACTTAAATTGCTAAAGCTAGTCATAAGTAGTATAAAATGTCCTTCGAAAAGTCTTTGCGATGAAAATTGTAGAAAATATCGAAGAAAAACCCTTAATTTAGGTGTAAATTTGTGATAAGGGTCCCCCCTTACAACATTTTCAAAATTTTTCAAAATTTAGAATTTTGATATTTTGATTTAAATTGATAAAGCTAGTAATAAGTAGTATAAAATGTCCTTCGAAAAGTCTTTGCGATGAAAATTGTGGAAAATATCGAAGAAAAACCCTTAATTTAGGTGTAAATTTGTGATAAGGGTCCACCGTTACAACATTTTCAAAATTTTTCAAAATTTAGAATTTTGATATTTTGACTTAAATTGCTAAAGCTGGTCATAAGTAGTATAAAATGTCCTTCGAAAAAGTCCTGCGGTGAAAATTGTAGAAAATATCGAAGAAAAACCCTTAATTTAGGTGTAAATTTGTGATAAGGGTCCCCACTTACAACATTCTCAAAATTTTTCAAAATTTAGAATTTTGATATTTTGACTTAAATTGATAAAGCTAGTCATAAGTAGTGTAAAAAGTCCTTCGAAAAAGTCCTGCGATGAAAATTGTAGAAAATATCGAAGAAAAACCCTTAATTTAGGTGTAAATTTGTGATAAGGGTCCCCCCTTACAACATTTTCAAAATTTTTAAAATTTAGAATTTTGATATTTTGACTTAAATTGATAAAGCTAGTAATAAGTAGTATAAAATGTCCTTCGAAAAGTCTTTGCGATGAAAATTGTGGAAAATATCGAAGAAAAACCCTTAATTTAGGTGTAAATTTGTGATAAGGGTCCCCCTTACAACATTTTTAAAATTTTCCAAAATTTAGAATTTTGATATTTTGACTTAAATTGATAAAGCTAGTACTAAGTTGTATAAAATGTCCTTCGAAAAGTCTTTGCGATGAAAATTGTGGAAAATATCGAAGAAAAACCCTTAATTTAGGTGTAAATTTGTGATAAGGGTCCCCCCTTACAACATTTTCAAAATTTTTTAAAATTTAGAATTTTGATATTTTGACTTAAATTGATAAAGCTAGTACTAAGTTGTATAAAATGTCCTTCGTAAAGTCTTTGCGATGAAAATTGTGGAAAATATCGAAGAAAAACCCTTAATTTAGGTGTAAATTTGTGATAAGGGTCCACCGTTACAACATTTTCAAAATTTTTCAAAATTTAGAATTTTGATATTTTGACTTAAATTGCTAAAGCTAGTCATAAGTAGTATAAAATGTCCTTCGAAAAGTCTTTGCGATGAAAATTGTAGAAAATATCGAAGAAAAACCCTTAATTTAGGTGTAAATTTGTGATAAGGGTCCCCCCTTACAACATTTTCAAAATTTTTCAAAATTTAGAATTTTGATATTTTGATTTAAATTGATAAAGCTAGTAATAAGTAGTATAAAATGTCCTTCGAAAAGTCTTTGCGATGAAAATTGTGGAAAATATCGAAGAAAAACCCTTAATTTAGGTGTAAATTTGTGATAAGGGTCCACCGTTACAACATTTTCAAAATTTTTCAAAATTTAGAATTTTGATATTTTGACTTAAATTGCTAAAGCTAGTCATAAGTAGTATAAAATGTCCTTCGAAAAGTCTTTGCGATGAAAATTGTAGAAAATATCGAAGAAAAACCCTTAATTTAGGTGTAAATTTGTGATAAGGGTCCCCCCTTACAACATTTTCAAAATTTTTCAAAATTTAGAATTTTGATATTTTGATTTAAATTGATAAAGCTAGTAATAAGTAGTATAAAATGTCCTTCGAAAAGTCTTTGCGATGAAAATTGTGGAAAATATCGAAGAAAAACCCTTAATTTAGGTGTAAATTTGTGATAAGGGTCCACCGGTACAACATTTTCAAAATTTTCCAAAATTTAGAATTTTGATATTTTGACTTAAATTGATAAAGCTAGTAGTAAGTTGTATAAAATGTCCTTCGAAAAGTCTTTGCGATGAAAATTGTGGAAAATATCGAAGAAAAACCCTTAATTTAGGTGTAAATTTGTGATAAGGGTCCCCCCTTACAACATTTTCAAAATTTTCCAAAATTTAGAATTTTGATATTTTGACTTAAGTTGATAAAGGTAGTACTTTTTTAAAGCTAGTAATGAGTAGTATAAAATGTCCTTCGAAAAGTCTTTGCGATGAAAATTGTGGAAAATATTGAAGAAAAACACCTTATTTAGGTGTACATTTGTGTTAAGGGTCCCCCCTTACAACATTTTCAAAATTTTTCAAAATTTAGAATTTTGATATTTTGACTTAAATTGATAAAGCTAGTCATAAGTAGTATAAAATGTCCTTCGAAAAGTCTTTGCGATGAAAATTGTGGAAAATATCGAAGAAAAAACCTTAATTTAGGTGTAAATTTGTGATAAGGGTCCCTCCTTACAACATTTTCAAAATTTTAAAAAATTTAGAATTTTGATATTTTGATTTAAATTGATAAAGCTAGTCATAAGTAGTATAAAAAGTCCTTCGAAAAGTCTTTGCGATTAAAATATCGAAGAAAAACCCTTAATTTAGGTGTAAATTTGTGATAAGGGTCCACCGTTACAACATTTTCAAAATTTTTCAAAATTTAGAATTTTGATATTTTGAATTAAATTGGTAAAGCTGGTCATAAGTAGTATAAAATGTCCTTCGAAAAAGTCCTGCGGTGAAAATTGTAGAAAATATCGAAGAAAAACCCTTAATTTAGGTGTAAATTTGTGATAAGGGTCCCCACTTACATCATTCTCAAAATTTTTCAAAATTTCGAATTTTGATATTTTGACTTAAATTGATAAAGCTAGTCATAAGTAGTGTAAAAAGTCCTTCGAAAAAGTCCTGCGATGAAAATTGTAGAAAATATCGAAGAAAAACCCTTAATTTAGGTGTAAATTTGTGATAAGGGTCCCCCCTTACAACATTTTCAAAATTTTTTAAAATTTAGAATTTTGATATTTTGACTTAAATTGATAAAGCTAGTAATAAGTAGTATAAAATGTCCTTCGAAAAGTCTTTGCGATGAAAATTGTGGAAAATATCGAAGAAAAACCCTTAATTTAGGTGTAAATTTGTGATAAGGGTCCCCCCTTACAACATTTTTAAAATTTTCCAAAATTTAGAATTTTGATATTTTGACTTAAATTGATAAAGCTAGTAATAAGTAGTATAAAATGTCCTTCGAAAAGTCTTTGCGATGAAAATTGTGGAAAATATCGAAGAAAAACCCTTAACTTTGGTGTAAATTTGTGATAAGGGTCCACCGTTACAACATTTTCAAAATTTTTCAAAATTTAGAATTTTGATATTTTGACTTAAATTGATAAAGCTAGTCAGAAGTAGTGTAAAAAGTCCTTCGAAAAAGTCCTGCGATGAAAATTGTAAAAAATATCGAAGAAAAACCCTTAATTTAGGTGTAAATTTGTGATAAGGGTCCCCCCTTACAACATTTTCAAAATTTTCCAAAATTTAGAATTTTGATATTTTGACTTAAATTGATAAAGCTAGTACTTTTTTAAAGCTAGTAATGAGTAGTATAAAATGTCCTTCGAAAAGTCTTTGCGATGAAAATTGTGGAAAATATTGAAGAAAAACCCCTTATTTAGGTGTACATTTGTGTTAAGGGTCCCCCCTTACAACATTTTCAAAATTTTTCAAAATTTAGAATTTTGATATTTTGACTTAAATTGATAAAGCTAGTCATAAGTAGTGTAAAAGTCCTTCGAAAAAGTCCGAAAAATTGTAGAAAATATCGAAGAAAAACCCTTAATTTAGGTGTAAATTTGTGATAAGGGTCCCCCCTTACAACATTTTCAAAATTTTTTAAAATTTAGAATTTTGATATTTTGACTTAAATTGATAAAGCTAGTAATAAGTAGTATAAAATGTCCTTCGAAAAGTCTTTGCGATGAAAATTGTGGAAAATATCGAAGAAAAACCCTTAATTTAGGTGTAAATTTGTGATAAGGGTCCCCCCTTACAACATTTTTAAAATTTTTCAAAATTTAGAATTTTGATATTTTGACTTAAATTGATAAAGCTAGTAATAAGTAGTATAAAATGTCCTTCGAAAAGTCTTTGCGATGAAAATTGTGGAAAATATCGAAGAAAAACCCTTAACTTTGGTGTAAATTTGTGATAAGGGTCCACCGTTACAACATTTTAAAAATTTTTCAAAATTTAGAATTTTCATATTTTGACTTAAAATGATAAAGCTAGTACTAAGTTGTATAAAATGTCCTTCGAAAAGTCTTTGCGATGAAAATTGTGGAAAATATCGAATAAAATCCCTTAATTTGGGTGTAAATTTGTGATAAGGGTCCCCCCTTACAACATTTTCAAAATTTTTTAAAATTTAGAATTTTGATATTTTGACTTAAATTGATAAAGCTAGTACTAAGTAGTATAAAATGTCCTTCGAAAAGTCTTTGCGATGAAAATTGTGGAAAATATCGAAGAAAAACCCTTAATTTAGGTGTACATTTGTGATAAGGGTCCCCCCTTACAACATTTTCAAAATTTTCCAAAATTTAGAATTTTGATATTTTGACTTAAATTGATAAAGCTAGTAATTTTTTAAAGCTAGTAATGAGTAGTATAAAATGTCCTTCGAAAAGTCTTTGCGATGAAAATTGTGGAAAATATTGAATAAAAACCCCTTATTTAGGTGTACATTTGTGTTAAGGGTCCCCCCTTACAACATTTTCAAAATTTTTCAAAATTTAGAATTTTGATATTTTGACTTAAATTGATAAAGCTAGTCATAAGTAGTATAAAAATGTCCTTCGAAAAGTCTTTGCGATGAAAATTGTGGAAAATATCGAAGAAAAACCCTTAATTTAGGTGTAAATTTGTGATAAGGGTCCCCCCTTACAACATTTTCAAAATTTTTAAAAATTTAGAATTTTGATATTTTTATTTAAATTGATAAAGCTAGTAATAAGTAATATAAAATGTCCTTCGAAAAGTCTTTGCGATGAAAATTGTGGAAAATATCGAAGAAAAACCCTTAATTTAGGTGTAAATTTGTGATAAGGGTCCACCGTTACAACATTTTCAAAATTTTTCAAAATTTAGAATATTGATATTTTGACTTAAATTGATAAAGCTAGTCATAAGTAGTGTAAAAAGTCCTTCGAAAAAGTCCTGCGATGAAAATTGTAGAAAATATCGAAGAAAAACCCTTAATTTAGGTGTAAATTTGTGATAAGGGTCCACCGTTACAACATTTTCAAAATTTTTCAAAATTTAGAATTTTGATATTTTGACTTAAATTGATAAAGCTAGTAATAAGTAGTATAAAATGTCCTTCGAAAAGTCTTTGCGATGAAAATTGTAGAAAATATCGAAGAAAAACCCTTAATTTAGGTGTAAATTTGTGATAAGGGTCCCCCCTTACAACATTTTCAAAATTTTTTAAAATTTAGAATTTTGATATTTTGACTTAAATTGATAAAGCTAGTAATAAGTAGTATAAAATGTCCTTCGAAAAGTCTTTGCGATGAAAATTGTGGAAAATATCGAAGAAAAACCCTTAATTTAGGTGTAAATTTGTGATAAGGGTCCCCCCTTACAACATTTCCAAATTTTTTTAAAAATTTAGAATTTTGATATTTTGATATTTGATATTGATATTTTATCTTAAATTGATAAAGCTAGTCATAAGTAATATAAAATGTCCATCGAAAAAGTCTTTGCGATGAAAATTGTGGAAAATATCGAAGAAAAACCCTTAATTTAGGTGTAAATTTGTTATAA
>JAEIFS010000614.1:0-29290 GCA_018904165.1 Zaprionus camerounensis
TGATAAAGCTAGTAATAAGTAGTATAAAATGTTCTTCGAAAATTCTTTGCGATGAAAATTGTGGAAAATATCGAAGAAAAACCCTTAATTTAGGTGTACATTTGTGATAAGGGTCCCCCCTTACAACATTTTCAAAAAAATTTTCAAAACTAAGAATTTTGATATTTTTACTTAAATTGATAAAGCTAGTCATAAGTAGTATAAAATGTCCTTCGAAAAGTCTTTTGCGATGAAAATTGTGGAAAATATCGAAGAAAAACCCTTAATTTAGGTGTAAATTTGTGATAAGGGTCCCCCCTTACAACATTTTGAAAATTTTCAAAATTTAGAATTTTGATATTTTGACTTAAATTGGTAAAGCTAGTCATAAGTAGTATAAAATGTCCTTCGAAAAGTCTTTGCAGTGAAAATTGTGGAAAATATCGAAGAAAAACCCTTAATTTAGGTGTAAATTTGTGATAAGGGTCCCCCCTTACAACATTTTCAAAATTTTTCAAAATTTAGAATTTTGATATTTTGACTTAAATTGATAAAGCCAGTCATAAGTAGTATAAAATATCTTTCGAAAAGTCTTTGCGATGAAAATTGTGGAAAATATCGAAGAAAAACCCTTAATTTAGGTGTAAATTTGTGATAAGGGTCCCCCCTTACAACATTTTGAAAATTTTTCAAAATTTAGAATTTTGATATTTTGATTTAAATTGATAAAGCTAGTCATAAGTAGTATAAAATATCCTTCGAAAAGTCTTTGCGATGAAAATTGTGGAAAATATCGAAGAAAAACCCTTAATTTAGGTGTAAATTTGTGATAAGGTACCCCCTTACAGCATTTTCAAAATTTTCAAAATTTAGAATTTTGATATTTTGACTTAAATTGATAAAGCTAGTCATAAGTAGTATAAAATGTCCTTCGAAAAGTCTTTGCGATGAAAATTGTGGAAAATATCGAAGAAAAACCCTTAATTTAGGTGTAAATTTGTGATAATCCCCCCTTACAACATTTTCAAAATTTTCAAAATTTAGAATTTTGATATTTTGACTTAAATTGATAAAGCTAGTCATAAGAAGTATAAAATATCCTTCGAAAAGTCTTTGCGATGAAAATTGTGGAAAATATCGAAGAAAAACCCTTAATTTAGGTGTAAATTTGTGATAAGGGTCCCCCCTTACAACATTTTTAAAATTTTTCAAAACTTAGAATTTTGATATTTTGACTTAAATTGATAAAGCTAGTCATAAAGTGGTATAAAATGTCCTTCGCAAAGTCTTTGCGATGAAAATTGAGGAAAATATCGAAGAAAAACCCTTAATTTTGGTGTAAATTTGTGATAAGGGTCCCCCTTACAACATTTTGAAAATTTTTCAAAATTTAGAATTTTGATATTTTGACTTAAATTGATAAAGCTAGTAATAAGTAGTATAAAATGTCCTTCGAAAAGTCTTTGCGATGAAAATTGTGGAAAATATCGAAGAAAAACCCTTAATTTAGGTGTAAATTTGTCATAAGGGTCCCCCCTTACAACATTTTCAAAATTTTTCAAAATTTAGAATTTTGATATTTTGACTTAAATTGATAAAGCTAGTCATAAGTAGTATAAAATGTCCTTCGAAAAGTCTTTGCGATGAAAATTGTGGAAAATATCGAAGAAAAACCCTTAATTTAGGTGTAAATTTGTGATAAGGGTCCCCCCTTACAACATTTTCAAAATTTTTCAAAATTTAGAATTTTGATATTTTGACTTAAATTGATAAAGCTAGTCTATAAGTAGTATAAAATGTCCTTCGAAAAGTCTTTGCGATGAAAATTGTGGAAAATATCGAAGAAAAACCCTTAATTTAGGTGTAAGTTTGTGATAAGGGTCCCCCTTACAACATTTTGAAAATTTTTCAAAATTTAGAATTTTGATATTTTGACTTAAATTGATAAAGCTAGTCATAAGTAGTATAAAATGTCCTTCGAAAAGTCTTTGCGATGAAAATTGTGGAAAATATCGAAGAAAAACCCTTAATTTAGGTATAAATTTGTGATAAGGGTCCCCCCTTACAACATTTTGAAAATTTTTCACAATTTAGAATTTTGATATTTTGATTTAAATTGATAAAGCTAGTAATAAGTAGTATAAAATGTCCTTCGAAAAGTCTTTGCGATGAAAATTGTGGAAAATATCGAAGAAAAACCCTTAATTTAGGTGTAAATTTGTGATAAGGGTCCCCCCTTACAACATTTTGAAAATTTTTCAAAATTTAGAATTTTGATATTTTTGGAAAATATCGAAGAAAAACCCTTAATTTAGGTGTAAATTTGTGATAAGGGTCCCCCTTACAACATTTTCAAAATTTTTCAAAATTTAGAATTTTGATATTTTGACTTAAATTGATAAAGCTAGTCATAAGTAGTATAAAATGTCCTTCGAAAAGTCTTTGCGATGAAAATTGTGGAAAATATCGAAGAAAAACCCTTAATTTAGGTGTAAATTTGTGATAAGGGTCCCCCCTTACAACATTTTCAAAATTTTTCAAAATTTAGAATTTTGATATTTTGACTTAAATTGATAAAGCTAGTCATAAGTAGTATAAAATGTCCTTCGAAAAGTCTTTGCGATGAAAATTGTGGAAAATATCGAAGAAAAACCCTTAATTTAGGTGTAAATTTGTGATAAGGGTCCCCCCTTACAACATTTTCAAAATTTTTCAAAATTTAGAATTTTGATATTTTGACTTAAATTGATAAAGCCAGTCATAAGTAGTATAAAATATCCTTCGAAAAGTCTTTGCGATGAAAATTGTGGAAAATATCGAAGAAAAACCCTTAATTTAGGTGTAAATTTGTGATAAGGGTCCCCCCTTACAACATTTTAAAATTTTTCAAAATTTAGAATTTTGATATTTTGACTTAAATTGATAAAGCTAGTCATAAGTGGTATAAAATGTCCTTCGAAAAGTCTTTGCGATGAAAATTGTGGAAAATATCGAAGAAAAACCCTTAATTTAGGTGTAAATTTGTGATAAGGGTCCCCCCTTACAACATTTTGAAAATTTTTCAAAATTTAGAATTTTGATATTTTGACTTAAATTGATAAAGCTAGTAATAAGTAGTATAAAATGTCCTTCGAAAAGTCTTTGCGATGAAAATTGTGGAAAATATCGAAGAAAAACCCTTAATTTAGGTGTAAATTTGTGATAAGGGTCCCCCTTACAACATTTTCAAAATTTTTCAAAATTTAGAATTTTGATATTTTGACTTAAATTGATAAAGCTAGTCATAAGTAGTATAAAATGTCTTTCGAAAAGTCTTTGCGATGAAAATTGTGGAAAATATCGAAGAAAAACCCTTAATTTAGGTGTAAATTTGTGATAAGGGTCCCCCCTTACAACATTTTGAAAATTTTTCAAAATTTAGAATTTTGATATTTTGACTTAAATTGATAAAGCTAGTAATAAGTAGTATAAAATGTCCTTCGAAAAGTCTTTGCGATGAAAATTGTGGAAAATATCGAAGAAAAACCCTTAATTTAGGTGTACATTTGTGATAAGGGTCCCCCCTTACAACATTTTCAAAATTTTTCAAAACTTAGAATTTTGATATTTTGACTTAAATTGATAAAGCTAGTCATAAGTAGTATAAAATGTCCTTCGAAAAGTCTTTGCGATGAAAATTGTGGAAAATATCGAAGAAAAACCCTTAATTTAGGTGTAAATTTGTGATAAGGGTCCCCCCTTACAACATTTTGAAAATTTTTCAAAATTTAGAATTTTGATATTTTGACTTAAATTGATAAAGCTAGTCATAAGTAGTATAAAATGTCCTTCGAAAAGTCTTTGCGATGAAAATTGTGGAAAATATCGAAGAAAAACCCTTAATTTAGGTGTAAATTTGTGATAAGGGTCCCCCCTTACAACATTTTCAAAATTTTTCAAAATTTAGAATTTTGATATTTTGACTTAAATTGATAAAGCCAGTCATAAGTAGTATAAAATATCCTTCGAAAAGTCTTTGCGATGAAAATTGTGGAAAATATTGAAGAAAAACCCTTAATTTAGGTGTAAATTTGTGATAAGGGTCCCCCCTTACAACATTTTTAAAATTTTTCAAAACTTAGAATTTTGATATTTTGACTTAAATTGATAAAGCTAGTCATAAGTGGTATAAAATGTCCTTCGAAAAGTCTTTGCGATGAAAATTGTGGAAAATATCGAAGAAAAACCCTTAATTTTGGTGTAAATTTGTGATAAGGGTCCCCCCTTACAACATTTTGAAAATTTTTCAAAATTTAGAATTTTGATATTATGACTTAAATTGATAAAGCTAGTAATAAGTAGTATAAAATGTCCTTCGAAAAGTCTTTGCGATGAAAATTGTGGAAAATATCGAAGAAAAACCCTTAATTTAGGTGTAAATTTGTCATAAGGGTCCCCCCTTACAACATTTTCAAAATTTTTCAAAATTTAGAATTTTTATATTTTGACTTAAATTGATAAAGCTAGTCATAAGTAGTATAAAATGTCCTTCGAAAAGTCTTTGCGATGAAAATTGTGGAAAATATCGAAGAAAAACCCTTAATTTAGGTGTAAACTTGTGATAAGGGTCCCCCTTACAACATTTTCAAAATTTTTCAAAATTTAGAATTTTGATATTTTGACTTAAATTGATAAAGCTAGTACTTTTAATAAGTAGTATAAAATGTCCTTCGAAAAGTCTTTGCGATGAAAATTGTGGAAAATATCGAAGAAAAACCCTTAATTTAGGTGTAAATTTGTGATAAGGGTCCCCCCTTACAACATTTTGAAAATTTTTCAAAATTTAGAATTTTGATATTTTGACTTAAATTGATAAAGCTAGTCATAAGTAGTATAAAATGTCCTTCGAAAAGTCTTTGCGATGAAAATTGTGGAAAATATCGAAGAAAAACCCTTAATTTAGGTGTAAATTTGTGATAAGGGTCCCCCCTTACAACATTTTCAAAATTTTTCAAAATTTAGAATTTTGATATTTTGACTTAAATTAATAAAGCTAGTCATAAGTAGTATAAAATGTCCTTCGAAAAGTCTTTGCGATGAAAATTGTGGAAAATATCGAAGAAAAACCTTTAATTTAGGTGTAAATTTGTAATAAGGGTCCCCCCTTACAACATTTTCAAAATTTTTCAAAATTTAGAATTTTGATATTTTGACTTAAATTGATAAAGCTAGTCATAAGTAGTATAAAATGTCCTTCGAAAAGTCTTTGCGATGAAAATTGTGGAAAATATCGAAGAAAAACCCTTAATTTAGGTGTAAATTTGTGATAAGGGTCCCCCCTTACAACATTTTCAAAATTTTTCAAAATTTAGAATTTTGATATTTTGACTTAAATTGATAAAGCCAGTCATAAGTAGTATAAAATATCCTTCGAAAAGTCTTTGCGATGAAAATTGTGGAAAATATTGAAGAAAAACCCTTAATTTAGGTGTAAATTTGTGATAAGGGTCCCCCCTTACAACATTTTTAAAATTTTTCAAAACTTAGAATTTTGATATTTTGACTTAAATTGATAAAGCTAGTCATAAGTGGTATAAAATGTCTTTTAAAAATTTTTTGCGATGAAAATTGAGGAAAATATCGAAGAAAAACCCTTAATTTAGGTGTAAATTTGTGATAAGGGTCCCCCCTTACAACATTTTCAAAATTTTTCAAAACTTAGAATTTTGATATTTTTACTTAAATTGATAAAGCTAGTCATAAGTAGTATAAAATGTCTTTCGAAAAGTCTTTGCGATGAAAATTGTGGAAAATATCGAAGAAAAACCCTTAATTTAGGTGTAAATTTGTGATAAGGGTCCCCCCTTACAACATTTTGAAAATTTTTCAAAATTTAGAATTTTGATATTTTGACTTAAATTGATAAAGCTAGTCATAAGTAGTATAAAATGTCCTTCGAAAAGTCTTTGCGATGAAAATTGTGGAAAATATCGAAGAAAAACCCTTAATTTAGGTGTAAATTTGTGATAAGGGTCCCCCCTTACAACATTTTCAAAATTTTTCAAAATTTAGAATTTTGATATTTTGACTTAAATTGATAAAGCCAGTCATAAGTAGTATAAAATATCCTTCGAAAAGTCTTCGCGATGAAAATTGTGGAAAATATTGAAGAAAAACCCTTAATTTAGGTGTAAATTTGTCATAAGGGTCCCCCCTTACAACATTTTTAAAATTTTTCAAAACTTAGAATTTTGATATTTTGACTTAAATTGATAAAGCTAGTCATAAGTGGTATAAAATGTCCTTCGCAAAGTCTTTGCGATGAAAATTGAGGAAAATATCGAAGAAAAACCCTTAATTTTGGTGTAAATTTGTGATAAGGGTCCCCCTTACAACATTTTGAAAATTTTTCAAAATTTAGAATTTTGATATTATGACTTAAATTGATAAAGCTAGTAATAAGTAGTATAAAATGTCCTTCGAAAAGTCTTTGCGATGAAAATTGTGGAAAATATCGAAGAAAAACCCTTAATTTAGGTGTAAATTTGTCATAAGGGTCCCCCCTTACAACATTTTCAAAATTTTTCAAAATTTAGAATTTTTATATTTTGACTTAAAATGATAAAGCTAGTCATAAGTAGTATAAAATGTCCTTCGAAAAGTCTTTGCGATGAAAATTGTGGAAAATATCGAAGAAAAACCCTTAATTTAGGTGTAAACTTGTGATAAGGGTCCCCCCTTACAACATTTTCAAAATTTTTCAAAATTTAGAATTTTGATATTTTGACTTAAATTGATAAAGCTAGTACTTTTTTAAAGCTAGTAATAAGTAGTATAAAATGTCCTTCGAAAAGTCTTTGCGATGAAAATTGTGGAAAATATCGAAGAAAAACCCTTAATTTAGGTGTAAGTTTGTGATAAGGGTCCCCCCTTACAACATTTTGAAAATTTTTCAAAATTTAGAATTTTGATATTTTGACTTAAATTGATAAAGCTAGTCATAAGTAGTATAAAATGTCCTTCGAAAAGTCTTTGCGATGAAAATTGTGGAAAATATCGAAGAAAACCCCTTATTTAGGTGTAAATTTGTGATAAGGGTCCCCCCTTACAACATTTTCAAAATTTTTCAAAATTTAGAATTTTGATATTTTGACTTAAATTAATAAAGCTAGTCATAAGTAGTATAAAATGTCCTTCGAAAAGTCTTTGCGATGAAAATTGTGGAAAATATCGAAGAAAAACCTTTAATTTAGGTGTAAATTTGTAATAAGGGTCCCCCCTTACAACATTTTCAAAATTTTTCAAAATTTAGAATTTTGATATTTTGACTTAAATTGATAAAGCTAGTCATAAGTAGTATAAAATGTCCTTCGAAAAGTCTTTGCGATGAAAATTGTGGAAAATATCGAAGAAAAACCCTTAATTTAGGTGTAAATTTGTGATAAGGGTCCCCCCTTACAACATTTTCAAAATTTTTCAAAATTTAGAATTTTGATATTTTGACTTAAATTGATAAAGCCAGTCATAAGTAGTATAAAATATCCTTCGAAAAGTCTTTGCGATGAAAATTGTGGAAAATATTGAAGAAAAACCCTTAATTTAGGTGTAAATTTGTGATAAGGGTCCCCCTTACAACATTTTTAAAATTTTTCAAAACTTAGAATTTTGATATTTTGACTTAAATTGATAAAGCTAGTCATAAGTGGTATAAAATGTCCTTCGAAAAGTCTTTGCGATGAAAATTGAGGAAAATATCGAAGAAAAACCCTTAATTTTGGTGTAAATTTGTGATAAGGGTCCCCCTTACAACATTTTGAAAATTTTTCAAAATTTAGAATTTTGATATTTTGACTTAAATTGATAAAGCTAGTAATAAGTAGTATAAAATGTCCTTCGAAAAGTCTTTGCGATGAAAATTGTGGAAAATATCGAAGAAAAACCCTTAATTTAGGTGTAAATTTGTCATAAGGGTCCCCCCTTACAACATTTTCAAAATTTTTCAAAATTTAGAATTTTTATATTTTGACTTAAAATGATAAAGCTAGTCATAAGTAGTATAAAATGTCCTTCGAAAAGTCTTTGCGATGAAAATTGTGGAAAATATCGAAGAAAAACCCTTAATTTAGGTGTAAACTTGTGATAAGGGTCCCCCCTTACAACATTTTCAAAATTTTTCAAAATTTAGAATTTTGATATTTTGACTTAAATTGATAAAGCTAGTAATAAGTAGTATAAAATGTTCTTCGAAAATTCTTTGCGATGAAAATTGTGGAAAATATCGAAGAAAAACCCTTAATTTAGGTGTACATTTGTGATAAGGGTCCCCCCTTACAACATTTTCAAAATTTTTCAAAACTTAGAATTTTGATATTTTTACTTAAATTGATAAAGCTAGTCATAAGTAGTATAAAATGTCTTTCGAAAAGTCTTTGCGATGAAAATTGTGGAAAATATCGAAGAAAAACCCTTAATTTAGGTGTAAATTTGTGATAAGGGTCCCCCCTTACAACATTTTGAAAATTTTTCAAAATTTAGAATTTTGATATTTTGACTTAAATTGATAAAGCTAGTCATAAGTAGTATAAAATGTCCTTCGAAAAGTCTTCGCGATGAAAATTGTGGAAAATATTGAAGAAAAACCCTTAATTTAGGTGTAAATTTGTCATAAGGGTCCCCCCTTACAACATTTTTAAAATTTTTCAAAACTTAGAATTTTGATATTTTGACTTAAATTGATAAAGCTAGTCATAAGTGGTATAAAATGTCCTTCGCAAAGTCTTTGCGATGAAAATTGAGGAAAATATCGAAGAAAAACCCTTAATTTTGGTGTAAATTTGTGATAAGGGTCCCCCTTACAACATTTTGAAAATTTTTCAAAATTTAGAATTTTGATATTATGACTTAAATTGATAAAGCTAGTAATAAGTAGTATAAAATGTCCTTCGAAAAGTCTTTGCGATGAAAATTGTGGAAAATATCGAAGAAAAACCCTTAATTTAGGTGTAAATTTGTCATAAGGGTCCCCCCTTACAACATTTTCAAAATTTTTCAAAATTTAGAATTTTTATATTTTGACTTAAAATGATAAAGCTAGTCATAAGTAGTATAAAATGTCCTTCGAAAAGTCTTTGCGATGAAAATTGTGGAAAATATCGAAGAAAAACCCTTAATTTAGGTGTAAACTTGTGATAAGGGTCCCCCCTTACAACATTTTCAAAATTTTTCAAAATTTAGAATTTTGATATTTTGACTTAAATTGATAAAGCTAGTACTTTTTTAAAGCTAGTAATAAGTAGTATAAAATGTCCTTCGAAAAGTCTTTGCGATGAAAATTGTGGAAAATATCGAAGAAAAACCCTTAATTTAGGTGTAAGTTTGTGATAAGGGTCCCCCCTTACAACATTTTGAAAATTTTTCAAAATTTAGAATTTTGATATTTTGACTTAAATTGATAAAGCTAGTCATAAGTAGTATAAAATGTCCTTCGAAAAGTCTTTGCGATGAAAATTGTGGAAAATATCGAAGAAAAACCCTTAATTTAGGTATAAATTTGTGATAAGGGTCCCCCTTACAACATTTTGAAAATTTTTCACAATTTAGAATTTTGATATTTTGATTTAAATTGATAAAGCTAGTAATAAGTAGTATAAAATGTCTTTCGAAAAGTCTTTGCGATGAAAATTGTGGAAAATATCGAAGAAAAACCCTTAATTTTGGTGTAAATTTGTGATAAGGGTCCCCCCTTACAACATTTTGAAAATTTTTCAAAATTTAGAATTTTGATATGATGACTTAAATTGATAAAGCTAGTACTTTTTTAAAGCTAGTAATAAGTAGTATAAAATGTCCTTCGAAAAGTCTTTGCGATGAAAATTGTGGAAAATATCGAAGAAAACCCCTTATTTAGGTGTAAATTTGTGATAAGGGTCCCCCCTTACAACATTTTCAAAATTTTTCAAAATTTAGAATTTTGATATTTTGACTTAAATTAATAAAGCTAGTCATAAGTAGTATAAAATGTCCTTCGAAAAGTCTTTGCGATGAAAATTGTGGAAAATATCGAAGAAAAACCTTTAATTTAGGTGTAAATTTGTAATAAGGGTCCCCCCTTACAACATTTTCAAAATTTTTCAAAATTTAGAATTTTGATATTTTGACTTAAATTGATAAAGCTAGTCATAAGTAGTATAAAATGTCCTTCGAAAAGTCTTTGCGATGAAAATTGTGGAAAATATCGAAGAAAAACCCTTAATTTAGGTGTAAATTTGTGATAAGGGTCCCCCCTTACAACATTTTCAAAATTTTTCAAAATTTAGAATTTTGATATTTTGACTTAAATTGATAAAGCCAGTCATAAGTAGTATAAAATATCCTTCGAAAAGTCTTTGCGATGAAAATTGTGGAAAATATTGAAGAAAAACCCTTAATTTAGGTGTAAATTTGTGATAAGGGTCCCCCCTTACAACATTTTTAAAATTTTTCAAAACTTAGAATTTTGATATTTTGACTTAAATTGATAAAGCTAGTCATAAGTGGTATAAAATGTCCTTCGAAAAGTCTTTGCGATGAAAATTGAGGAAAATATCGAAGAAAAACCCTTAATTTTGGTGTAAATTTGTGATAAGGGTCCCCCTTACAACATTTTGAAAATTTTTCAAAATTTAGAATTTTGATATTTTGACTTAAATTGATAAAGCTAGTAATAAGTAGTATAAAATGTCCTTCGAAAAGTCTTTGCGATGAAAATTGTGGAAAATATCGAAGAAAAACCCTTAATTTAGGTGTAAATTTGTCATAAGGGTCCCCCTTACAACATTTTCAAAATTTTTCAAAATTTAGAATTTTTATATTTTGACTTAAAATGATAAAGCTAGTCATAAGTAGTATAAAATGTCCTTCGAAAAGTCTTTGCGATGAAAATTGTGGAAAATATCGAAGAAAAACCCTTAATTTAGGTGTAAACTTGTGATAAGGGTCCCCCCTTACAACATTTTCAAAATTTTTCAAAATTTAGAATTTTGATATTTTGACTTAAATTGATAAAGCTAGTACTTTTTTAAAGCTAGTAATAAGTAGTATAAAATGTCCTTCGAAAAGTCTTTGCGATGAAAATTGTGGAAAATATCGAAGAAAAACCCTTAATTTAGGTGTAAGTTTGTGATAAGGGTCCCCCCTTACAACATTTTGAAAATTTTTCAAAATTTAGAATTTTGATATTTTGACTTAAATTGATAAAGCTAGTCATAAGTAGTATAAAATGTCCTTCGAAAAGTCTTTGCGATGAAAATTGTGGCAAATATCGAAGAAAAACCCTTAATTTAGGTGCAAATTTGTGATAAGGGTCCCCCTTACAACATTTTCAAAATTTTTCAAGATTTAGAATTTTGACATTTTGACTTAAATTGATAAAGCTAGTCATAAGTAGTATAAAATGTCCTTCGAAAAGTCTTTGCGATGAAAATTGTGGAAAATATCGAAGAAAAACCCTTAATTTAGGTATAAATTTGTGATAAGGGTCCCCCCTTACAACATTTTGAAAATTTTTCACAATTTAGAATTTTGATATTTTGATTTAAATTGATAAAGCTAGTAATAAGTAGTATAAAATGTCTTTCGAAAAGTCTTTGCGATGAAAATTGTGGAAAATATCGAAGAAAAACCCTTAATTTAGGTGTAAACTTGTGATAAGGGTCCCCCCTTACAACATTTTCAAAATTTTTCAAAATTTAGAATTTTGATATTTTGACTTAAATTGATAAAGCTAGTACTTTTTTAAAGCTAGTAATAAGTAGTATAAAATGTCCTTCGAAAAGTCTTTGCGATGAAAATTGTGGAAAATATCGAAGAAAAACCCTTAATTTAGGTGTCAACTTGTGATAATGGTCCCCCCTTACAACATTTTCAAAATTTTTCAAAATTTAGAATTTTGATATTTTGACTTAAATTGATAAAGCTAGTAATAAGTAGTATAAAATGTCCTTCGAAAAGTCTTTGCGATGAAAATTGTGGAAAATATCGAAGAAAAACCCTTAATTTAGGTATAAATTTGTGATAAGGGTCCCCCCTTACAACATTTTGAAAATTTTTCACAATTTAGAATTTTGATATTTTGATTTAAATTGATAAAGCTAGTAATAAGTAGTATAAAATGTCTTTCGAAAAGTCTTTGCGATGAAAATTGTGGAAAATATCGAAGAAAAACCCTTAATTTTGGTGTAAATTTGTGATAAGGGTCCCCCCTTACAACATTTTGAAAATTTTTCAAAATTTAGAATTTTGATATGATGACTTAAATTGATAAAGCTAGTACTTTTTTAAAGCTAGTAATAAGTAGTATAAAATGTCCTTCGAAAAGTCTTTGCGATGAAAATTGTGGAAAATATCGAAGAAAACCCCTTATTTAGGTGTAAATTTGTGATAAGGGTCCCCACTTACAACATTTTCAAAATTTTTCAAAATTTAGAATTTTGATATTTTGACTTAAATTGATAAAGCTAGTCATAAGTAGTATAAAATGTCCTTCGAAAAGTCTTTGCGATGAAAATTGTGGAAAATATCGAAGAAAAACCCTTAATTTAGGTGTAAATTTGTGATAAGGGTCCCCCCTTACAACATTTTCAAAATTTTTCAAAATTTAGAATTTTGATATTTTGACTTAAATTGATAAAGCCAGTCATAAGTAGTATAAAATATCCTTCGAAAAGTCTTTGCGATGAAAATTGTGGAAAATATTGAAGAAAAACCCTTAATTTAGGTGTAAATTTGTGATAAGGGTCCCCCCTTACAACATTTTTAAAATTTTTCAAAACTTAGAATTTTGATATTTTGACTTAAATTGATAAAGCTAGTCATAAGTGGTATAAAATGTCCTTCGAAAAGTCTTTGCGATGAAAATTAAGGAAAATATCGAAGAAAAACCCTTAATTTTGGTGTAAATTTGTGATAAGGGTCCCCCTTACAACATTTTGAAAATTTTTCAAAATTTAGAATTTTGATATTATGACTTAAATTGATAAAGCTAGTAATAAGTAGTATAAAATGTCCTTCGAAAAGTCTTTGCGATGAAAATTGTGGAAAATATCGAAGAAAAACCCTTAATTTAGGTGTAAATTTGTGATAAGGGTCCCCCCTTACAACATTTTCAAAATTTTTCAAAATTTAGAATTTTTATATTTTGACTTAAAATGATAAAGCTAGTCATAAGTAGTATAAAATGTCCTTCGAAAAGTCTTTGCGATGAAAATTGTGGAAAATATCGAAGAAAAACCCTTAATTTAGGTGTAAACTTGTGATAAGGGTCCCCCTTACAACATTTTCAAAATTTTTCAAAATTTAGAATTTTGATATTTTGACTTAAATTGATAAAGCTAGTACTTTTTTAAAGCTAGTAATAAGTAGTATAAAATGTCCTTCGAAAAGTCTTTGCGATGAAAATTGTGGAAAATATCGAAGAAAAACCCTTAATTTAGGTGTAAATTTGTGATAAGGGTCCCCCCTTACAACATTTTCAAAATTTTTCAAAACTTAGAATTTTGATATTTTGACTTAAATTGAGAAAGCTAGTAATAAGTAGTATAAAATGTCCTTCGAAAAGTCTTTGCGATGAAAATTGTGGAAAATATCGAAGAAAAACCCTTAATTTAGGTGTAAGTTTGTGATAACCCCCTTACAACATTTTCAAAATATTTCAAAATTTAGAATTTTGATATTTTGACTTAAATTGATAAAGCTAGTACTAAGTTGTATAAAAAATCCTTCGAAAAGTCTTTACGATGAAAATTGAGGAAAATATCGAAGAAAAACCCTTAATTTAGGTGTAAATTTGTGATAAGGGTACCCCCTTATAACATTTTCAAAATTTTTCAAAACTTAGAATTTTGATATTTTGACTTAAATTGATAAAGCTAGTAATAAGTAGTATAAAATGTCCTTCGAAAAGTCTTTGCGATGAAAATTGTGGAAAATATCGAAGAAAAACCCTTAATTTAGGTGTAAGTTTGTGATAAGGGTCCCCCTTACAACATTTTGAAAATTTTTCAAAATTTAGAATTTTGATATTTTGACTTAAATTGATAAAGCTAGTCATAAGTAGTATAAAATGTCCTTCGAAAAGTCTTTGCGATGAAAATTGTGGCAAATATCGAAGAAAAACCCTTAATTTAGGTGCAAATTTGTGATAAGGGTCCCCCTTACAACATTTTCAAAATTTTTCAAGATTTAGAATTTTGATATTTTGACTTAAATTGATAAAGCTAGTCATAAGTAGTATAAAATGTCCTTCGAAAAGTCTTTGCGATGAAAATTGTGGAAAATATCGAAGAAAAACCCTTAATTTAGGTATAAATTTGTGATAAGGGTTCCCCCTTACAACATTTTGAAAATTTTTCACAATTTAGAATTTTGATATTTTGATTTAAATTGATAAAGCTAGTAATAAGTAGTATAAAATGTCTTTCGAAAAGTCTTTGCGATGAAAATTGTGGAAAATATCGAAGAAAAACCCTTGATTTTGGTGTAAATTTGTGATAAGGGTCCCCCCTTACAACATTTTGAAAATTTTTCAAAATTTAGAATTTTGATATGATGACTTAAATTGATAAAGCTAGTACTTTTTTAAAGCTAGTAATAAGTAGTATAAAATGTCCTTCGAAAAGTCTTTGCGATGAAAATTGTGGAAAATATCGAAGAAAACCCCTTATTTAGGTGTAAATTTGTGATAAGGGTCCCCCCTTACAACATTTTCAAAATTTTTCAAAATTTAGAATTTTGATATTTTGACTTAAATTAATAAAGCTAGTCATAAGTAGTATAAAATGTCCTTCGAAAAGTCTTTGCGATGAAAATTGTGGAAAATATCGAAGAAAAACCTTTAATTTAGGTGTAAATTTGTAATAAGGGTCCCCCCTTACAACATTTTCAAAATTTTTCAAAATTTAGAATTTTGATATTTTGACTTAAATTGATAAAGCTAGTACTAAGTTGTATAAAAAGTCCTTCGAAAAGTCTTTGCGATGAACATTGTGGAAAATATCGAAGAAAAACCCTTAATTTAGGTGTTTTAAGGGTCCCCCTTACAACATTTTCAAAATTTTTAAAAATTTAGAATTTTGATATTTTGACTTAAATTGATAAAGCTAGTCATAAGTAGTATAAAATGTCCTTCGAAAAGTCTTTGCGATGAAAATTGTGGAAAATATTGAAGAAAAACCCTTAATTTAGGTGTAAATTTGTGATAAGGGTCCCCCCTTACAACATTTTGAAAATTTTTCAAAATTTAGAATTTTGATATTTTGACTTAAATTGATAAAGCTAGTCATAAGTAGTATAAAATGTCTTTCGAAAAGTCTTTGCGATGAAAATTGTGGAAAATATCGAAGAAAACCCCTTAATTTAGGTGTAAGTTTGTGATAAGGGTCCCCCCTTACAACATTTTCAAAATTTTTCAAAATTTAGAATTTTGATATTTTGACTTAAATTGATAAAGCTAGTCATAAGTAGTATAAAATGTCCTTCGAAAAGTCTTTGCGATGAAAATTGTGGAAAATATCGAAGAAAAACCCTTAATTTAGGTGTACATTTATCGAAGAAAAACCCTTAATTTAGGTATAAATTTGTGATAAGGGTCCCCCCTTACAACATTTTGAAAATTTTTCACAATTTAGATTTTTGATATTTTGATTTAAATTGATAAAGCTAGTAATAAGTAGTATAAAATGTCCTTCGAAAAGTCTTTGCGATGAAAATTGTGGAAAATATCGAAGAAAAACCCTTAATTTTGGTGTAAATTTGTGATAAGCGTCCCCCCTTACAACATTTTGAAAATTTTTCAAAATTTAGAATTTTGATATGATGACTTAAATTAATAAAGCTAGTACTTTTTTAAAGCTAGTAATAAGTAGTATAAAATGTCCTTCGAAAAGTCTTTGCGATGAAAATTGTGGAAAATATCGAAGAAAAACCCTTAATTTAGGTGTAAATTTGTGATAAGGGTCCCCCCTTACAACATTTTCAAAATTTTTCAAAATTTAGAATTTTGATATTTTGACTTAAATTAATAAAGCTAGTCATAAGTAGTATAAAATGTCCTTCGAAAAGTCTTTGCGATGAAAATTGTGGAAAATATCGAAGAAAAACCTTTAATTTAGGTGTAAATTTGTAATAAGGGTCCCCCCTTACAACATTTTGAAAATTTTTCAAAATTTAGAATTTTGATATTTTGACTTAAATTGATAAAGCTAGTACTAAGTTGTATAAAAAGTCCTTCGAAAAGACTTTGCGATGAACATTGTGGAAAATATAGAAGAAAAACCCTTAATTTAGGTGTACATTTGTGATAAGGGTCCCCCCCTTTCAACATTTTCAAAATTTTTCAAAACTTAGAATTTTGATATTTTGACTTAAATTGATAAAGCTAGTCATAAGTAGTATAAAATGTCTTTCGAAAAGTCTTTGCGATGAAAATTTTGGAAAATATCGAAGAAAAACCCTTAATTTAGGTGTAAGTTTGTGATAAGGGTCCCCCCTTACAACATTTTCAAAATTTTTCAAAATTTAGAATTTTGATATTTTGACTTAAATTGATAAAGCTAGTCATAAGTAGTATAAAATGTCCTTCGAATAGTCTTTGCGATGAAAATTGTGGAAAATATCGAAGAAAAACCCTTAATTTAGGTGTAAATTTGTGATAAGGGTCCCCCCTTACAACATTTTCAAAATTTAGAATTTTGATATTTTGACTTAAATTGATAAAGCTAGTCATAAGTAGTATAAAATATCCTTCGAAAAGTCTTTGCGATGAAAATTGTGGAAAATATCGAAGAAAAACCCTTAATTTAGGTGTAAGTTTGTGATAAGGGTACCCCCTTACAACATTTTCCAAATTTTTAAAAATTTAAAATTCTGATATTTTGACTTAAATTGATAAAGCTAGTAATAAGTAGTATAAAATGTCTTTCGAAAAGTCTTTGCGATGAAATTGTGGAAAATATCGAAGAAAAACCCTTAATTTAAGTGTAAATTTGTGATAAGGGCCTCCCTTACAAAATTTTCAAAATTTTTAAAAATTTAGAATTTTGATATTTTGACTAAAATTGATAAAGCTAGTCATAAGTAGTATAAAATGTCCTTCGAAAAGTCTTTGCGATGAAAATTGTGGAAAATATCGAAGAAAAACCCTTAATTTAGGTGTAAATTTGTGATAAGGGTCCCCCCTTACAACATTTTCAAAATATTTCAAAATTTAGAATTTTGATATTTTGACTTAAATTGATAAAGCTAGTACTAAGTTGTATAAAAAATCCTTCGAAAAGTCTTTGCGATGAACATTGTGGAAAATATCGAAGAAAAACCCTTAATTTAGGTGTAAATTCGTGATAAGGGTCCCCCCTTACAACATTTTCAAAATTTTTCACAATTTAGAATTTTGATATTTTGATTTAAATTGATAAAGCTAGTAATAAGTAATATAAAATGTACTTCGAAAAGTCTTTGCGATGAAAATTGTGGAAAATATCGAAGAAAAACCCTTAATTTATGTGTAAATTTGTGATAAGGGTCCCCCTTACAACATTTTCAAAATTTTTCAAAACTTAGAATTTTGATATTTTGACTTAAATTGATAAAGCTAGTCATAAGTAGTCATAAAATGTCCTTCGAAAAGTCTTTGCGATGAAAATTGTGGAAAATATCGAAGAAAAACCCTTAATTTAGGTGTAAGTTTGTGATAAGGGTACCCCCTTACAACATTTTCCAAATTTTTAAAAATTTAGAATTTTGATATTTTGACTTAAATTGATAAAGCTAGTACTAAGTTGTATAAAAAATCCTTCGAAAAGTCTTTGCGATGAAAATTGTGGAAAATATCGAAGAAAAACCCTTAATTTATGTGTAAATTTGTGATAAGGGTCCCCCCTTACAACATTTTCAAAATTTTTCAAAACTTAGAATTTTGATATTTTGACTAAAATTGATAATGCTAGTCATAAGTAGTATAAAAAGTCCTTCGAAAAGTCTTTGCGATGAAAATCGAAGAAAAACCCTTAATTTAGGTGTAAATTTGCGATAAGGGTCCCCCTTACAACATTTTCAAAATTTTTCAAAATTTTTCAAAATTTAGAATTTTGATATTTTGACTTAACTTTGCGATAAAAATATCGAAGAAAAACCCTTAATTTAGGTGTAAATTTGTGATAAGGGTCCCCCCTTACAACATTTTCAAAATTTTTCAAAATTTAGAATTTTGATATTTTGACTTAAATTGATAAAGCTAGTCATAAGTAGTATAAAATGTCCTTCGAAAAGTCTTTGCGATGAAAATTGTGGAAAATATCGAAGAAAAACCCTTAATTTAGGTGTAAATTTGTGTTAAGGGTCCCCCCTTACAACATTTTGAAAATTTTTCAAAATTTAGAATTTTGATATTTTGACTTAAATTTATAAAGCTAGTACTAAGTTGTATAAAAAGTCCTTCGAAAAGACTTTGCGATGAACATTGTGGAAAATATCGAAGAAAAACCCTTAATTTAGGTGTAAATTTGTGATAAGGGTCCCCCCTTACAACATTTTCAAAATTTTTCAAAATTTTTCAAAATTTGGAATTTTGATATTTTGACTTAAATAGATAGTCATAAGTAGTATAAAATGTCCTTCGAAAAGTCTTTGCTATGAAAATTGTGGAATATATTGAAGAAAAACCTTTAATTTAGGTATAAATTTGTGATAAGGGTCCCCCCTTACAACATTTTGAAAATTTTTCACAATTTAGAATTTTGATATTTTGATTTAAATTGATAAAGCTAGTAATAAGTAGTATAAAATGTCATTCGAAAAGTCTTTGCGATGAAAATTGTGGAAAATATCGAAGAAAAACCCTTAATTTTGGTGTAAATTTGTGATAAGGGTCCCCCATTACAACATTTTGAAAAATTTTCAAAATTTAGAATTTTGATATGATGACTTAAATTGATAAAGCTAGTACTTTTTAAAGCTAGTAATAAGTAGTATAAAATGTCCTTCGAAAAGTCTTTGCGATGAAAATTGTGGAAAATATCGAAGAAAACCCCTTAATTTAGGTGTAAATTTGTGATAAGGGTCCCCCCTTACAACATTTTCAAAATTTTTCAAAACTTAGAATTTTGATATTTTGACTTAAATTGAGAAAGCTAGTAATAAGTAGTATAAAATGTCCTTCGAAAAGTCTTTGCGATGAAAATTGTGGAAAATATCGAAGAAAAACCCTTAATTTAGGTGTAAGTTTGTGATAAGGGTCCCCCCTTACAACATTTTTAAAATTTTTCAAAATTTAGAATTTTGATATTTTGACTTAAATTGATAAAGCTAGTACTAAGTTGTATAAAAAGTCCTTCGAAAAGTCTTTGCGATGAACATTGTGGAAAATATCGAAGAAAAACCCTTAATTTAGGTGTAAATTTGTGATAAGGGTCCCCCCTTACAACATTTTCAAAATTTTTCAAAATTTTTCAAAATTTGGAATTTTGATATTTTGACTTAAATAGATAGTCATAAGTAGTATAAAATGTCCTTCGAAAAGTCTTTGCTATGAAAATTGTGGAATATATTGAAGAAAAACCTTTAATTTAGGTATAAATTTGTGATAAGGGTCCCCCCTTACAACATTTTGAAAATTTTTCACAATTTAGAATTTTGATATTTTGATTTAAATTGATAAAGCTAGTAATAAGTAGTATAAAATGTCCTTCGAAAAGTCTTTGCGATGAAAATTGTGGAAAATATCGAAGAAAAACCCTTAATTTTGGTGTAAATTTGTGATAAGGGTCCCCCATTACAACATTTTGAAAAATTTTCAAAATTTAGAATTTTGATATGATGACTTAAATTGATAAAGCTAGTACTTTTTAAAGCTAGTAATAAGTAGTATAAAATGTCCTTCGAAAAGTCTTTGCGATGAAAATTGTGGAAAATATCGAAGAAAACCCCTTAATTTAGGTGTAAATTTGTGATAAGGGTCCCCCCTTACAACATTTTCAAAATTTTTCAAAACTTAGAATTTTGATATTTTGACTTAAATTTATAAAGCTAGTCATTAGTAGTATAAAATGTCCTTCGAAAAGTCTTTGCGATGAAAATTGTGGAAAATATCGAAGAAAAACCCTTAATTTAGGTGTAAGTTTGTGATAAGGGTACCCCCTTACAACATTTTCCAAATTTTTAAAAATTTAGAATTTTGATATTTTGACTTAAATTGATAAAGCTAGTCATAAGTAGTATAAAATGTCTTTCGAAAAGTCTTCGCGATGAAATTGTGGAAAATATCGAAGAAAAACCCTTAATTTAGGTGTAAATTTGTGATAAGGGTCCCCCCTTACAACATTTTCAAAATTTTTAAAAATTTAGAATTTTGATATTTTGACTAAAATTGATAAAGCTAGTCATAAGTAGTATAAAATGTCCTTCGAAAAGTCTTTGCGATGAAAATTGTGGAAAATATCGAAGAAAAACCCTTAATTTAGGTGTAAATTTGTGATAAGGGTCCCCCTTACAACATTTTCAAAATATTTCAAAATTTAGAATTTTGATATTTTGACTTAAATTGATAAAGCTAGTACTAAGTTGTATAAAAATCCTTCGAAAAGTCTTTACGATGAAAATTGAGGAAAATATCGAAGAAAAACCCTTAATTTAGGTGTAAATTTGTGATAAGGGTACCCCCTTACAACATTTTCAAAATTTTTCAAAACTTAGAATTTTGATATTTTGACTTAAATTGATAAAGCTAGTAATAAGTAGTATAAAATGTCCTTCGAAAAGTCTTTGCGATGAAAATTGTGGAAAATATCGAAGAAAAACCCTTAATTTAGGTGTAAATTTGTGATAAGGGTCCCCCCTTACAACATTTTCAAAATTTTTCAAAACTTAGAATTTTGATATTTTGACTTAAATTGAGAAAGCTAGTAATAAGTAGTATAAAATGTCCTTCGAAAAGTCTTTGCGATGAAAATTGTGGAAAATATCGAAGAAAAACCCTTAATTTAGGTGTACATTTGTGATAAGGGTCCCCCTTACAAAATTTTCAAAATATTTCAAAATTTAAAATTTTGATATTTTGACTTAAATTGATAAAGCTAGTACTAAGTTGTATAAAAAGTCCTTCGAAAAGTCTTTGCGATGAACATTGTGGAAAATATCGAAGAAAAACCCTTAATTTAGGTGTAAATTTGTGATAAGGGTCCCCCCTTACAACATTTTCAAAATTTTTCAAAATTTGGAATTTTGATATTTTGACTTAAATAGATAGTCATAAGTAGTATAAAATGTCCTTCGAAAAGTCTTTGCGATGAAAATTGTGGAAAATATCGAAGAAAAACCCTTAATTTTGGTGTAAATTTGTGATAAGGGTCCCCCATTACAACATTTTGAAAAATTTTCAAAATTTAGAATTTTGATATGATGACTTAAATTGATAAAGCTAGTACTTTTTAAAGCTAGTAATAAGTAGTATAAAATGTCCTTCGAAAAGTCTTTGCGATGAAAATTGTGGAAAATATCGAAGAAAAACCCTTAATTTAGGTGTAAATTTGTGATAAGGGTCCCCCCTTACAACATTTTCAAAATTTTTCAAAATTTAGAATTTTGATATTTTGACTTAAATTGATAAAACTAGTCATAAGTAGTATAAAATATCCTTCGAAAAGTCTTTGCGATGAAAATTGTAAAAAATATCGAAGAAAAACCCTTAATTTAGGTGTAACTTTGTGATAAGGGTCCCCCCTTACAACATTTTCAAAATTTTTTAAAACTTAGAATTTTGATATTTTGACTTAAATTGATAAAGCTAGTCATAAGTAGTATAAAATGTCCTTCGAAAAGTCTTTGCGATGAAAATTGTGGAAAATATCGAAGAAAAACCCTTAATTTAGGTGTAAGTTTGTGATAAGGGTACCCCCTTACAACATTTTCCAAATTTTTAAAAATTTAGAATTTTGATATTTTGACTTAAATTGATAAAGCTAGTCATAAGTAGTATAAAATGTCTTTCGAAAAGTCTTCGCGATGAAATTGTGGAAAATATCGAAGAAAAACGCTTAATTTAGGTGTAAATTTGTTACAACATTTTCAAAATTTTTCAAAACTTAGAATTTTGATATTTTGACTAAAATTGATAAAGCTAGTCATAAGTAGTATAAAATGTCATTCGAAAAGTCTTTGCGATGAAAATTGTGGAAAATATCGAAGAAAAACCCTTAATTTAGGTGTAAATTTGTGATAAGGGTCCCCCCTTACAACATTTTCAAAATATTTCAAAATTTAGAATTTTGATATTTTGACTTAAATTGATAAAGCTAGTACTAAGTTGTATAAAAAGTCCTTCGAAAAGTCTTTGCGATGAAAATTGTGGAAAATATCGAAGAAAAACCCTTAATTTAGGTGTAAATTTGTAACAACATTTTCAAAATTTTTCAAAACTTAGAATTTTGATATTTTGACTTAAATTGAGAAAGCTAGTAATAAGTAGTATAAAATGTCCTTCGAAAAGTCTTTGCGATGAAAATTGTGGAAAATATCGAAGAAAAACCCTTAATTTAGGTGTAAGTTTGTGATAAGGGTCCCCCTTACAACATTTTCAAAATATTTCAAAATTTAGAATTTTGATATTTTGACTTAAATTGATAAAGCTAGTACTAAGTTGTATAAAAAGTCCTTCGAAAAGTCTTTGCGATGAACATTGTGGAAAATATCGAAGAAAAACCCTTAATTTAGGTGTAAATTTGTGATAAGGGTCCCCCCTTACAACATTTTCAAAATTTTTCAAAATTTTTCAAAATTTGGAATTTTGATATTTTGACTTAAATAGATAGTCATAAGTAGTATAAAATGTCCTTCGAAAAGTCTTTGCTATGAAAATTGTGGAATATATTGAAGAAAAACCCTTAATTTAGGTATAAATTTGTGATAAGGGTCCCCCCTTACAACATTTTCAAAATTTTTCAAAACTTAGAATTTTGATATTTTGACTTAAATTGAGAAAGCTAGTAATAAGTAGTATAAAATGTCCTTCGAAAAGTCTTTGCGATGAAAATTGTGGAAAATATCGAAGAAAAACCCTTAATTTAGGTGTAAGTTTGTGATAACCCCCTTACAACATTTTCAAAATATTTCAAAATTTAGAATTTTGATATTTTGACTTAAATTGATAAAGCTAGTACTAAGTTGTATAAAAAGTCCTTCGAAAAGTCTTTGCGATGAACATTGTGGAAAATATCGAAGAAAAACCCTTAATTTTGGTGTAAATTTGTGATAAGGGTCCCCCATTACAACATTTTGAAAAATTTTCAAAATTTAGAATTTTGATATGATGACTTAAATTGATAAAGCTAGTACTTTTTAAAGCTAGTAATAAGTAGTATAAAATGTCCTTCGAAAAGTCTTTGCGATGAAAATTGTGGAAAATATCGAAGAAAAACCCTTAATTTAGGTGTAAATTTGTGATAAGGGTCCCCCTTACAACATTTTCAAAATTTTTCAAAATTTGGAATTTTGATATTTTGACTTAAATAGATAGTCATAAGTAGTATAAAATGTCCTTCGAAAAGTCTTTGCGATGAAAATTGTGGAAAATATCGAAGAAAAACCCTTAATTTTGGTGTAAATTTGTGATAAGGGTCCCCCATTACAACATTTTGAAAAATTTTCAAAATTTAGAATTTTGATATGATGACTTAAATTGATAAAGCTAGTACTTTTTTAAATCTAGTAATAAGTAGTATAAAATGTCCTTCGAAAAGTCTTTGCGATGAAAATTGTGGAAAATATCGAAGAAAAACCCTTAATTTAGGTGTAAATTTGTGATAAGGGTCCCCCCTTACAACATTTTAAAAATTTTTCAAAATTTAGAATTTTGATATTTTGACTTAAATTGATAAAACTAGTCATAAGTAGTATAAAATATCCTTCGAAAAGTCTTTGCGATGAAAATTGTAAAAAATATCGAAGAAAAACCCTTAATTTAGGTGTAAATTTGTGATAAGGGTCCCCCTTACAACATTTTCAAAATTTTTTAAAACTTAGAATTTTGATATTTTGACTTAAATTGATAAAGCTAGTCATAAGTAGTATAAAATGTCCTTCGAAAAGTCTTTGCGATGAAAATTGTGGAAAATATCGAAGAAAAACCCTTAATTTAGGTGTAAGTTTGTGATAAGGGTACCCCCTTACAACATTTTCCAAATTTTTAAAAATTTAGAATTTTGATATTTTGACTTAAATTGATAAAGCTAGTCATAAGTAGTATAAAATGTCTTTCGAAAAGTCTTCGCGATGAAATTGTGGAAAATATCGAAGAAAAACCCTTAATTTAGGTGTAAATTTGTGATAAGGGCCTCCCTTACAACATTTTCAAAATTTTTAAAAATTTAGAATTTTGATATTTTGACTAAAATTGATAAAGCTAGTCATAAGTAGTATAAAATGTCATTCGAAAAGTCTTTGCGATGAAAATTGTGGAAAATATCGAAGAAAAACCCTTAATTTAGGTGTAAATTTGTGATAAGGGTCCCCCTTACAACATTTTCAAAATATTTCAAAATTTAGAATTTTGATATTTTGACTTAAATTGATAAAGCTAGTACTAAGTTGTATAAAAGTCCTTCGAAAAGTCTTTGCGATGAAAATTGTGGAAAATATCGAAGAAAAACCCTTAATTTAGGTGTAAATTTGTGATAAGGGTCCCCCTTACAACATTGAGAAAGCTAGTAATAAGTAGTATAAAATGTCCTTCGAAAAGTCTTTGCGATGAAAATTGTGGAAAATATCGAAGAAAAACCCTTAATTTAGGTGTAAGTTTGTGATAAGGGTCCCCCCTTACAACATTTTCAAAATATTTCAAAATTTAGAATTTTGATATTTTGACTTAAATTGATAAAGCTAGTACTAAGTTGTATAAAAAGTCCTTCGAAAAGTCTTTGCGATGAACATTGTGGAAAATATCGAAGAAAAACCCTTAATTTAGGTGTAAATTTGTGATGAGGGTCCCCCCTTACAACATTTTCAAAATTTTTCAAAATTTAGAATTTTGATATTTTGACTTAAATTGATAAAGCTAGTACTAAGTTGTATAAAAAGTCCTTCGAAAAGTCTTTGCGATGAAAATTGTGGAAAATATCGAAGAAAAACCCTTAATTTAGGTGTAAATTTGTGATAAGGGTCCCCCCTTACAACATTGAGAAAGCTAGTAATAAGTAGTATAAAATGTCCTTCGAAAAGTCTTTGCGATGAAAATTGTGGAAAATATCGAAGAAAAACCCTTAATTTAGGTGTAAGTTTGTGATAAGGGTACCCCCTTACAACATTTTCCAAATTTTTAAAAATTTAGAATTTTGATATTTTGACTTAAATTGATAAAGCTAGTCATAAGTAGTATAAAATGTCTTTCGAAAAGTCTTCGCGATGAAATTGTGGAAAATATCGAAGAAAAACCCTTAATTTAGGTGTAAATTTGTGATAAGGGCCTCCCTTACAACATTTTCAAAATTTTTAAAAATTTAGAATTTTGATATTTTGACTAAAATTGATAAAGCTAGTCATAAGTAGTATAAAATGTCATTCGAAAAGTCTTTGCGATGAAAATTGTGGAAAATATCGAAGAAAAACCCTTAATTTAGGTGTAAATTTGTGATAAGGGTCCCCCCTTACAACATTTTCAAAATATTTCAAAATTTAGAATTTTGATATTTTGACTTAAATTGATAAAGCTAGTACTAAGTTGTATAAAAAGTCCTTCGAAAAGTCTTTGCGATGAAAATTGTGGAAAATATCGAAGAAAAACCCTTAATTTAGGTGTAAATTTGTGATAAGGGTCCCCCCTTACAACATTGAGAAAGCTAGTAATAAGTAGTATAAAATGTCCTTCGAAAAGTCTTTGCGATGAAAATTGTGGAAAATATCGAAGAAAAACCCTTAATTTAGGTGTAAGTTTGTGATAAGGGTCCCCCCTTACAACATTTTCAAAATATTTCAAATTTTGGAATTTTGATATTTTGACTTAAATTGATAAAGCTAGTACTAAGTTGTATAAAAAGTCCTTCGAAAAGTCTTTGCGATGAACATTGTGGAAAATATCGAAGAAAAACCCTTAATTTAGGTGTAAATTTGTGATAAGGGTCCCCCCTCACAACATTTTCAAAATTTTTCAAAATTTAGAATTTTGATATTTTGACTTAAATTGATAAAGCTAGTACTAAGTTGTATAAAAAGTCCTTCGAAAAGTCTTTGCGATGAAAATTGTGGAAAATATCGAAGAAAAACCCTTAATTTAGGTGTAAATTTGTGATAAGGGTCCCCCTTACAACATTGAGAAAGCTAGTAATAAGTAGTATAAAATGTCCTTCGAAAAGTCTTTGCGATGAAAATTGTGGAAAATATCGAAGAAAAACCCTTAATTTAGGTGTAAGTTTGTGATAAGGGTACCCCCTTACAACATTTTCCAAATTTTTAAAAATTTAGAATTTTGATATTTTGACTTAAATTGATAAAGCTAGTCATAAGTAGTATAAAATGTCTTTCGAAAAGTCTTCGCGATGAAATTGTGGAAAATATCGAAGAAAAACCCTTAATTTAGGTGTAAATTTGTGATAAGGGCCTCCCTTACAACATTTTCAAAATTTTTAAAAATTTAGAATTTTGATATTTTGACTAAAATTGATAAAGCTAGTCATAAGTAGTATAAAATGTCATTCGAAAAGTCTTTGCGATGAAAATTGTGGAAAATATCGAAGAAAAACCCTTAATTTAGGTGTAAATTTGTGATAAGGGTCCCCCTTACAACATTTTCAAAATATTTCAAAATTTAGAATTTTGATATTTTGACTTAAATTGATAAAGCTAGTACTAAGTTGTATAAAAAGTCCTTCGAAAAGTCTTTGCGATGAAAATTGTGGAAAATATCGAAGAAAAACCCTTAATTTAGGTGTAAATTTGTGATAAGGGTCCCCCTTACAACATTGAGAAAGCTAGTAATAAGTAGTATAAAATGTCCTTCGAAAAGTCTTTGCGATGAAAATTGTGGAAAATATCGAAGAAAAACCCTTAATTTAGGTGTAAGTTTGTGATAAGGGTCCCCCTTACAACATTTTCAAAATATTTCAAAATTTAGAATTTTGATATTTTGACTTAAATTGATAAAGCTAGTACTAAGTTGTATAAAAAGTCCTTCGAAAAGTCTTTGCGATGAACATTGTGGAAAATATCGAAGAAAAACACTTAATTTAGGTGTAAATTTGTGATAAGGGTCCCCCTTACAACATTTTCAAAATTTTTCAAAATTTTTCAAAATTTGGAATTTTGATATTTTGACTTAAATTGATAAAGCTAGTACTAAGTTGTATAAAAAATCCTTCGAAAAGTCTTTACGATGAAAATTGAGGAAAATATCGAAGAAAAACCCTTAATTTAGGTGTAAATTTGTGATAAGGGTACCCCCTTATAACATTTTCAAAATTTTTCAAAACTTAGAATTTTGATATTTTGACTTAAATTGATAAAGCTAGTAATAAGTAGTATAAAATGTCCTTCGAAAAGTCTTTGCGATGAAAATTGTGGAAAATATCGAAGAAAAACCCTTAATTTAGGTGTAAATTTGTGATAAGGGTCTCCCCTTACAACATTTTCAAAATTTTTCAAAACTTAGAATTTTGATATTTTGACTTAAATTGAGAAAGCTAGTAATAAGTAGTATAAAATGTCCTTCGAAAAGTCTTTGCGATGAAAATTGTGGAAAATATCGAAGAAAAACCCTTAATTTAGGTGTAAGTTTGTGATAACCCCCTTACAACATTTTCAAAATATTTCAAAATTTAGAATTTTGATATTTTGACTTAAATTGATAAAGCTAGTACTAAGTTGTATAAAAAGTCCTTCGAAAAGTCTTTGCGATGAACATTGTGGAAAATATCGAAGAAAAACCCTTAATTTAGGTGTAAATTTGTGATAAGGGTCCCCCTTACAACATTTTCAAAATTTTCAAAATTTGGAATTTTGATATTTTGACTTAAATAGATAGTCATAAGTAGTATAAAATGTCCTTCGAAAAGTCTTTGCGATGAAAATTGTGGAAAATATTGAAGAAAAACCCTTAATTTAGGTATAAATTTGTGATAAGGGTCCCCCTTACAACATTTTGAAAATTTTTCACAATTTAGAATTTTGATATTTTGATTTAAATTGATAAAGCTAGTAATAAGTAGTATAAAATGTCCTTCGAAAAGTCTTTGCGATGAAAATTGTGGAAAAAATCGAAGAAAAACCCTTAATTTTGCTGTAAATTTGTGATAAGGGTCCCCCATTACAACATTTTGAAAAATTTTCAAAATTTAGAATTTTGATATGATGACTTAAATTGATAAAGCTAGTACTTTTTTAAAGCTAGTAATAAGTAGTATAAAATGTCCTTCGAAAAGTCTTTGCGATGAAAATTGTGGAAAATATCGAAGAAAAACCCTTAATTTAGGTGTAAATTTGTGATAAGGGTCCCCCTTACAACATTTTAAAATTTTTCAAAATTTAGAATTTTGATATTTTGACTTAAATTGATAAAACTAGTCATAAGTAGTATAAAATATCCTTCGAAAGTCTTTTGCGATGAAAATTGTAAAAAATATCGAAGAAAACCCTTAATTTAGGTGTAAATTTGTGATAAGGGTCCCCCCTTACAACATTTTCAAAATTTTTTAAAACTTAGAATTTTGATATTTTGACTTAAATTGATAAAGCTAGTCATAAGTAGTATAAAATGTCCTTCGAAAAGTCTTTGCGATGAAAATTGTGGAAAATATCGAAGAAAAACCCTTAATTTAGGTGTAAGTTTGTGATAAGGGTACCCCCTTACAACATTTTCCAAATTTTTAAAAATTTAGAATTTTGATATTTTGACTTAAATTGATAAAGCTAGTCTAGTATAAAATGTCTTTCGAAAAGTCTTCGCGATGAAATTGTGGAAAATATCGAAGAAACACCCTTAATTTAGGTGTAAATTTGTGATAAGGGCCTCCCTTACAACATTTTCAAAATTTTTAAAAATTTAGAATTTTGATATTTTGACTAAAATTGATAAAGCTAGTCATAAGTAGTATAAAATGTCATTCGAAAAGTCTTTGCGATGAAAATTGTGGAAAATATCGAAGAAAAACCCTTAATTTAGGTGTAAATTTGTGATAAGGGTCCCCCTTACAACATTTTCTAAATATTTCAAAATTTAGAATTTTGATATTTTGACTTAAATTGATAAAGCTAGTACTAAGTTGTATAAAAAATCCTTCAAAAAGTCTTTACGATGAACATTGTGGAAATTTCGAAGAAAAAC